>BMAO01017837.1:0-54478 GCA_019973975.1 Trichonephila clavata
TTTAAATTCCCAAGCAAGCTTGGTATTCATTTTATCGACCGACTGAAGGGATGAAAGGCTGAGTCAACTTTGCCCAGCCCGGGATTTGACTCTCGGACCTGTGGTGTGAAAGCACTAACCACTCAGCCACAGGCTTCTACTTAGAATTAACTACTTGATTATATTATCTAAGCTTAATTTAAAATTTTCCTCAGATGAAATTTTTTTATTTATAAATCTTAATGTCTTTTCTATAGAATCGATGCTTTCATTAAATAAGTGGTAGTGTTTTTCAATACAAATTATTAAATGTAGACAGAGAATTCAATTATTACAGAATTTCTTCACAAATAAATAAAAGCTTGAAGCTTGGTTTTTATTATGACATTTATACTACCATTAAATCTAGAACAATATTTGAACATGAAAATCTGCTTCTGAAATTTTAATTGAATTTCCAAATAATGATTTGAAGTAACTAAGATGTTATGTTAATTGGTGGAAAATATTTTGGTGTTGAATTACTAATCTGAATTTTATAAAACTTGCTTTTATTTATTATAGAGGCATGGCAGGGACATATTTCTGTTAGGCAATGATAATTATTCTCCTCATCATTCGCAGGAAAATGAACAGCATCATAATAAAGGTATTTGTCTCTTCATTATTACTTAATATGATCATCTTTTAAATGTATTACTTAATCATTATTATCGTCTTTTTTTAAATCCGTTTAATTATCCTTTGTAATGAAATACGGTGTTTACTCTTCTCATTACATGTATGAATAAAAGTAATTATTATTACTACGAGTATTAACTATCTGGTTAGTGTTCATAGGATTATTCGACTCTTATCTGAAATTTTCGAATTTTGTCTTTTAAAGGAACATGTTAATTTCGTTATGTAAATTATCTATCATTCCAACACCTTTATTTTATTCTTTAAAGGTTTACTAAGCAGCGAATAACAATACAATCAAGTTAACTATATCATGTAATTAAACACACAATAAGTAGTTTATTTTATATGAAGGCGTAATTATAAATTTCCTATATATAACTAGTTCTTATTATACCTTAAAATAAACATTATCATTAATAACGCAGAAGTTTGCTTTTAACCAAACATTTTCAGCCATTTTTTTTTCATTCTACAATGAAGTTCGTGTTCATCACTACTCTAATGATAACGATTATTGAAGTTCTCGTAATCGATACACACTGTTCCAGCTGGGGCCATAACCCTTCTGCACGCGTCTAAGTGGCTCTTACCACAAAATTCCCCAGAGTATTTGTTACCAATGGAATAATAATAATTTCACTAGATCGTGACTGGAGAGCTAGGAAATGCTTTATTAGATTATGGACTAAGTGGACAGAGTTGTATTCCAAACCATTGAGAGTTTAATGAAACTGACTTTTCTAAATATTTACATTGTATCTTTTATTGTGTGTGTATTGTTAAAAGTGTTGAGTAAAATTAATAAAAAAAAAGCTGTATTTTTGTTATTTTTCATTTTTACTTCCTTAAGTGAAGTATTTTTAAACATTAAATTTGTTCCATTTTATTGTTATGACAAATTTTTATCATAAACCTATGAGTATAGCTACTGATTATGGAAAAATTAGCTATATTTTCAATATTAGAGATTATACTGTAAGAAATCTACACCTGAGCAGCAAAAATATATACAACTATTCTATAATATTTTGATAAAAACCTATAACTATTTAATATCAATTTTAAAATATAGTAAGTTACTGTTTGTTAAATCATGTTTTAACAATTCCCACTTTAAAATTGAAGAGTATAATTTTGAAGTTGTTGACAGTTTCACTTATTTAGGTTCGGAAATTAACTTTAGAAAAGCGATTACACTATTGAAATCCAAAAGAGAATTACTATGGTTAATAGATGTCTTAATGGAATACGAAAATATATGGAATCGAATTTAATCAAAAGAAAAACAAAGGTTCTACTGTATAAAAGTCTTTTAATTTAAGATCAGTATTAACTTATACATGTAAAACTTGGTCCATGTCTCGAGCAGATGAGAACATGATAAGTATCTACGAAAGGAAGATTTTAGTATTTATTTTTGGAGGAATTCAGGAAAATAGAACGTGGCGAAGAAGATCAAATTTCGAGATCTATCAATCATATAAAGAATCTGACATTGATAACTTCATCAAATTACAACGAATTAAATGGGCAGGTCATGTTGTCAGAATGGACAAAGACTGCACCACTAAAAAAGTCTTCAATGCCCAACAAATAAACAGGCCAAATCTTCGATGGATTGATGGCTTAGAAAAATATCTTCTAGTTCTGAGAACTAAGAATTGGAGAACACTAACAGGTGGAAGGCTTGGCTGGAAAAGGGCCCAAGGCCCTCCAGGGCGGTCAGGGACCCAGGGTGGCCAAGGACCACCCTGGGCTGTCAAGCCACTGAGGAAGGAAGTTACTGTTTGTAGGAATTGTAAGGAAAAAAAGTAGCGATGATGACAACCGTTATATGTTAGGATTTCTTATTTTGATTTATCACTGATGGATAATTCTTAATGTAGGAGATTTTCATACAAAGTAAATTAAAAACAGTTCCTCCTTAAGAATCCTTTAGATGCGAACATTGATTTATAAGTCAGAATTCATTTTTGCATTTAAATTAGTGTCAAAGTATAAAAAAGTTAACTTGTAAATTGATAGATAAATTTCAAAATATGTATCAATTGAGCCAAAATCGATTAATTACAGGTTTACGTAAAAATTTTAACGGTAGAAATATTATCTCAGTTTTATAACTTTTAATATCCTATAGGAGATACAACAACAAATTGAAGAAGTTTATGGATATTAAACTTACATTGAAAACGAAAGCTTGATACAAGAAGTAGCAAAACGAATCTTAGAAACATTAAAATGAAAATAGAGCACTGATAATACCAAAATAAATCTTCAAAAAATGTCTTAGTTAATTTGATAGAGATTGTTCTTTGAAATAATTGTTTACTTTAATTAATTTTAAGCATAAATAAAACCAAACATTATAAAAAAGAGTATACATAAAAAAAAACATCATTTAGATTCAAATAATTTTATCAGAAGTCTCTTTGTAGACTCTTTTCTACAGATTCTTCCTTTATGACTCATGTTTGAGATTTTTTTTGTTATGGGGTTTATATCAAAAGAAAAAAAATATGACAATTGTCAAATTATATCCACATTACGTTAATCTATTGGATTTTATCTCACTCTCTAAATTCAGCACATTTGTAGAACAGCAGTTTTTAATATTTATAACATAATATGTCACGAGCCTTTGCTCGTGTTCATGTGAGGGTTGGTGTATAATGAAGAGCCATCTTCAAAAATCAACAAGTTTTTTACTTTTATCCTTTCAAGTACAACCAACTTTAGTTGTAGCTAATATACAGGGAGAGAGTCAATATTAGATTATTTAAAATATTTGTGAGAAAAGATATACTTTTCGTTTAATACGATAAATGGCTTGATTCCCTGAACTCAAACTACAAGATTCCTAATCCTTTCTCTGGATACACAAAAAATTCGAATCTAAATCATATTTTAATTTATTATTTTTATTCATTTATGCAACGCCCGTTTTTGGCTTCTTGACTTTTGACACCGAGTTTCCCAGTACTGACTGACTGATTTTGATCTAACATCTACACGTCCAATTGCTATCTTCCTTTGCAAACTCAATTAACTTAACTTTAAATGTACTTTTTCTTTGCATAAATCCCGGTTCCTTTACTGAAAGAGGTCCTCAAATCAAACGATTTATTAGAAGTATTTCCCTTTAAGGATAAGAAGAAGAGTGTGAAGAGCACCACAAATCTAAAAGAAAAAAAAATAGAAAATAGTAGTAGGTTACTACTGAAAATCCAAATAGACTAGAAGTTATTATTATTCTAGTATCCAAATAAATATCTCAAAATTAAGCATAAGACTTTAACTTTAAGTAAATTTTACATAATTTTTCCTTAAAATGCCATCTCAATCCTTTTTTTTTACTAACCAGCTCAAGACAAAGGTCATGCACAAGATTACAAAGTTCACCAAGGATCACATGCAGTGGTAAAGTATAAGATTTTTATTATTCTTCCTCACCTTCCGCAATTTTGATTTATTGAAACGAGTACTTTTATTAAATATATTATCCATTTTAATTATTTCTTATCTTTTCATCATTCTATTGTTCTAACATTTACATAATAATTGATTAGATGTGAATCAACTGAATTTATGTAAATCAGATAATTAACTTGAAATCAATAAATAACTAAGCGAGTCCCTTTCAGACACACTTCTTCAGTCCTAGAGAAGATGATCTCCAATACCTTCCAAATGTGGAACTTCTTAGAGGAGAAAAAGGAGACACTGGAGCTCCGGGTCCACCAGGTCCAGTGGGGCCTAAAGGTGAAAAGGTATGTATCAATGAATTGCAATTTTAACTTAACACTTAACACCATATTAAAAGTAAGAAGTTTTCAAATCCCGATATGAGACAATGAAAAATATTTAGTTATAAAGAATTTAATTTTAAGCCTCAAAATACCGTGTGGTAGTCAAAATGCAACAACAAGAAGGTGTGAGGAAAAACTTTACGTTGCAGGGTAGACCCTGCCCACCAACTTATGTATACAACTATCCTGCACACAGCAAAAATTATACCAGAGACTGGTAGATTTTTCGGTAGTTGTACTTCTCTGTTGGAAAGAAATCCAGTTATTGTAGATGTTTATTGACGTGAAGGAAAATACCGTAGCAGTAGTGTTAAGTCGCTGTCAAAAAGTTGACAGTCCCTGTAGATAGAAGAATTCATGAGAGATTATGTGATGACTCTCAAATCAGATGTTTGGCCTATTCATTATGGGAAAATATTTCTCAGTATTTAACATGTTTTCACACTACGACAAAAATTTTAGGATTTGAAATGAGTTCTGTAAGGAATACATAAAATGAGCTATAATTTATAAGTTAAATACATTCCTGAATACATGACTTAAAAATTCGAATTGTAACTGTAATATGTGATATGATATCCAAAAACGTTAAGCAATATGTTTATTTGTGAAAAATATTAATGTGTGCTTAAAATTTATTATCAAATTTTCTCGCATGCTTAAAAATTATCTCATTAATTACATTTTTTAAAAAATATTCCTTTTTCGAATTGTTATACAAACTTTCATGAGAAGATGAGTTTATTTATTAAAAATTAAAAGAAGGAATTTAATGAGAGCTATGAAAAGCAAAAATATATGTCAGATATATAACAGATACTATATATTTCATAATTTATACCATTAATTTTTGTCTGTTAAGAACAATAGTCTGATATATGGAGAAAGAATGATAACTAAAAATGAAACAAATTAAGTTTATATTAGCTCATTTTAAGAAATAAAGCATTTAGTACCTAAAACAGTTGATCCTATAGCAGTTTAGTAGCAACTTTAATGTTATAAAAGTTATGCCCTTTTAAACAGTGATCAAATTTATATGTCCTTTAAAAATTATTTGTCTTTTCACTGTGTGTAAATCAAACACATACTGTAAGAAATATAACACTAACTTGGTTTTTAAGAATTTTGTTTTGTGTAATCCTGTTTCGTAACAATTATGCTCATTTCTTAGGGAGACTGTTCTTGGATTGGAAACCCTCGATGGAAAAGAAAGGACAAGAGAGATGAATGGATTTTCCCAGATATCGGTTCAGGAGAAGGACCGGTAAGAATAAGATTAGTTTTTTTTAATCATTCTTATATTTACTTTCTAAGGGATCCATTAGTATTTTTCTATAAGGTTCTTAAAAATTATATAGCCATTTCGAATATTATTCTTCAGCTAAAAAGAACAACTTTTGACTCTAAAATGGCAGTTTGAAAATGTTTAAAAAAATTCTAGCTTCTTAAAAACATAATGTGTCAATGAAAATATAACAACTATACAATTTGAATAGACCCAGAAAGCTTTTCTTGAAATACTGAAAAGCTGTATTTGCACCAAATACCAAAGGTCCTCTCTTTCGAACTGAACCAACTTAATTAAAGTAATACATAAATGGGCTGTCCCAAGTGTCCAATAAAAACTTCTTCAGCACTTTTCTTCAAAAAATATATAATATTACAAATATTTTCATTTTAATTTCTCTTTCAATCTAGTCTACTGATTTCGTTCCTCCATGGGATCCTGTGGACCCGGAGAAATGTTATTGCAACGTGTCAGCTCTAGAGCTACCTCCCGGACCGCGAGGAGAAGATGGTAGAGATGGCCTCCCTGGAATACCAGGACATCCGGTAATGTACATCAGGATGTTTAATACAGAAGTTATTTTAATTTGTGTTATTTTTATGCGTCGGTAAAATGGTAAATGAATTATCTGAAAAATGTGATCAAACCTTCTTTTAATTTCCGAAAAATCTAGTATGAAAAAATAATAATAAGTTATAATCAATAACATGCAGTCGAACCTCCATATATAACGAACCTCTATTTTATGAATTTCTCTATTTTGTGAGCTTTTTCCTGGAACACAAAGAACATTTTACTATTTTCTTCATAAAATAACCTCCAAATATTGAAGAGCATTTTCTATTTAAAGAACTTTTTCTCTTGTGATTCGATTTTTTTCCTTCCTTTTTTTAAAAAATATTTCAGGATATTTTTCAAATTATTCTCTCTTTTGGCACATTTTATGAGGCTCAATGACCTTGAATTGGTTTCACCAGGTGTCTAACTCGTCTAGAGCAATGGCCCTAATTTTTTAAACAAAACACTCAAATAAAATTGACAGATTTCATCAGTAATTAAATTTAAGGACGCTTGTGGTAGTGTATATTTAAAACCACTGGTTGTAAGATAATGTTCGTTTAAAATTACTTAAATGCTTAAAATTAAAAAAAATTTGATTTAATATAAAATTATTTTTTTAAAGTTAAAAATATTGTGTATTCCTGGAAAATGTTTTTTTCTTTCGTGTTTTCCTTGCGTAATTCTTTTTGATGGGTAAGATACATAAAATAAATAGATAATTTTTTAAAAAAAAAGTGTGAATAATTACTTTTTTAAATAATATGTATTGTTTATGAACTTAAAATGTGCTTTATGTGGTTTTTAAAGTTTATTGAAAGATGAATCACTATTTAACGAATTTTTCATATAACGAACTCTTTTTCCGGATTTAGCGACTTCGTTATAAATAGCGGCTCGACTGTTTTTATACTGCTGGCTCGTGAGTAATATATGTTGAAAGCAATGAAGTTTAAGTTTAAAGTTCGCTTAAAAATGTTTAACAATTTCATTATTTGTAAATTAAACTAAAATGTTAACATGACATTTAATTTGATTTCCTCCATACTTCGCACAAATATCAGTAAAATACACCTTATGAAAGTATAGTTCATAAATATATTAATCAATTGAATTATTTTATTTGAAGTAATAATATAATATAGAGATCTCAATTTAAATTCCTTTTTTATAGTAATAAAAATCAAATATTATAAATACTATCAAATATAATAAATACAAAACTATTTTTTCACTCAAATCATGTTCCTAATTTTGTTCTTTTAAAAGAATTTATTGAACTATTTATTATTCTGATTTTAACTACTTCTTTCGTAACTTTTCTATGACTTGATGCTTCATGTGAATTGCAAAGATCCTATGATTAAATAAATAGTTTTTCGTAATATTTTCGCAGATTCATTTGCGAAAATGAATAGTTGCATAAGATATGATTATAGTATATTTTCATGGAATGCTATTTTTTATCATACAAATAATATCTAATTGGAGTAATGTCTATTAAAAATTGCATTTTTATCTTATAATACAAAAATATTTTTTGACATGTATGATTTAATACATAATTATGTGTTGAAGATTATACGCAAGAATCTTATTCTCAAGATCATTTAATTCCTGATTAAAACGATATAATTATAAAAATAAAATTTTTAGTTGAGTTAAGGTGACTATGTTCGGAACCGTGGTTTTGATGAAGCGTATGAATAATTTTTTTAAATATTTAGTATCAGCTAAACTATAGAATTTACATAGAAAAGTATATTTTTACAAGAAAAAATTATTTAAATGCTATTTTTGGGTACAATATGAAGAAAAAATGTCATATTTTCAAAATATTTTTTCTTTTATGAAAAAGTCTGGAAAGAAATATAGTCCTCTAAAAATTTACATTACTTTCAAAAGTATGATCAATCGAAATAATAACCAATGTTTGCAGTTAAAATTTCTCTACTCCTATTCATTAAAAAATGAACGAATCCACTTCTATAAGTTAAACATTTCAGCAATCGTAGTTCGCCGGCTGGGTTGGTTTGTCGTTGGCCTTCTGCGCCTAAGGTTGCGGGTTCGACCTCTGCCCAAGTCGGTGGATTTTCATGACACAGAAAATCGACAGCGTCCATATCGTATGATTATACGGCATGTAAAAGTTCCCTAGAGTGTCTGTTTGGCTTGGGTGCTCTCGGAAAAATTAAATCCTAGTATCGGTTTGCATCGTCAGAGCTCAGGTACCTTCCTCTAGGGATGAAACTGGACGTCAAAATTAACTGCGGTGATTGGCATCCGCCTATATGGTGCCGCTCTAAAAAGAGATGCCAGCTTAGGAGGAATGTACTGGGGTTCTGCAATGTGTGGTAAACTGCCAATCCGAGCCCACTAAAAATAAAAAAATATCCTAGTTCAACCCTAGGAAGGAAATTCTAGCTATATATATGCGAAATATTATTATTATAGAATCAATATTCATGAAAGGGGATTGCTTTAACTCTTTCTTCACTTTTTGCTAAGAAAATTGCATTTAAATAATTGTTTCGGTAATAATATTATTGAGGCCCGATGGCCGAGTGGTAGCGTATCGCGCTTCCACACCACAGATTCGGGGTTCTATCCTCGTGCTGGGCAAGGTCGACTCAGACTTTCGGCCATTCGATAAATGAGTACCAAGCTCTCTTATAAGGACTAAACACTGAGGGTTTCGCATCAGACTGAACACTTTATCGGGACATCAGTGCTCATGCATCTTAGCGCCCAGTGATCACGTATACTGGTATGGGCACAGTAGGCCTCGTCTTTCATGGGCTGTTGCGCCACTCAGTTTAGTTTAATAATATTAAAACAACTTCTTTTGCTTATTCTACTTCAACTAACATTAAATATCAAAAGAGTTTTATACGCTTTTTTAAAATCTCGATTCCGAACGTAGTCAGTCACCTTACTTAAACTGTGGAAATTTTGCATTAAAAAGATAAACAATTTAAATTTTAATTCAATTAAAACTATACCTTGAAAATTAAATTTATATGCTTAATCATTATTTAAAATATTTAGCTCATTTATAGATAAATAATTATAATTACAAAGACATTTTGATTTAAACTTTGTCTTATTTAGAGTTATATAATCAAATAGAACTTAAGGGAAGAGCCTTAAATTTTACTATTTTTACCACAAGCAATCCATAAAATTAATTAAAAAAATTGTTATTAATATTAACTAACTGATTATGCAAACACAGGCATTTAATAGTCACTTTAATGATATATTAAAAAAAGAAAACCATGAAAAGAGTAAAATGACTTTTGCATTCTTTGTAAGTAAAACAATTCAAAGTAGTGATAGCGTTTCTAAAAAATACAGAAAGAAAATAAAATATATTTCGCTGAAACGAAAGATAACGAACTGTGTGGTACCCGTTGCAAGCACGAAGAAAACAACTGTCATAAGAAAAAAATGTTTTTAATTATTTAATCTAATCTTCTAAAATTAGAGAACAGTGCATTTAAAGATAAAACGCGTAACATTCTCACAATCGTGTAAATCCAACAGTTACGGTTAATATTTTGTTCGTTAAAAAGAAGATATAAAACGCTTCTATTTTAAAAAGAATGAAAAAGTTGTTATCTTTAAATAAAAATGGAAAATAAATCTTGTAAACTAATTATCATCGTTTATTTAAACAAATGAACTGAATGCGTTAAGATCAGGAATATGAATTTCAGAAATATTTTTCGAGTTTTATCATTATCATTATAGTACTTCGAAATTGAAATAATAAGAGTATCTGTTTATAAAAGCTCTTGAACTTTCTGAATATGTCTGTTTTTAATAAGTAGGCACTATAAAGAAAGAAATGAATAATTTTAATTTATAATTATAAGATATGATGTGAAGAGGAATAAAATTATTCTATTTTCACTTTATAAAATGTATTAATTTTTTTTGCGAAACACATAAAAAATCTTTTTAAATAGTTTTTAACTTAAAAACATTGTACATGGGAAATTAAAAGGGGGTGCTTGTTCGTTTTAAACTTTTAACTGTCATGCCCGAGACTATCTACGAGCACGGCACCAGTGCTCCAAAATGTCACGCCCGGGGTAACAGGGTAATTTTTTTTCAGTGCTTCTGATTGTTATACCTGAATACATATCAGAAGTTTATTTCGACTTCATCTCTTTGTCAAACCCGAATCTATATCGGGAATAGCTAATTTGGGCTCATTTCAATAAACTCTATTTGATGAGCAGTATTCATGATACTTTTATGATCAACCTGAAAAGTAAATTACAAAAAAATTGAAGATATACCCAAGCCAAACACTGTTTTTGACTACATTCTAACTATGGGTGGTGTAGATAGCGGTGATCAGGAATTATTTTTTCCTCCGACAATCCAAAAACGCTAGATATTAGATTAATTATAAAAAAAGATATTTTTTTACTACTAGACAAAGTACACTGGAGTTCATTTTTATTAACACGCTTTTATAAGTTTCACTTGCAAGTAACGGATTCTTAGAACTCGATTTTTACCCACTTAAAAAGATCGGATTCATTAGAAATTTCACACACTTGTCAAAGCAATACAATAATTTCATAATTTCGTTCCATTGTCCTTTTCAGGATCGTCAGGAATAAGGATAATCAGATTTGGCGACAAATCCATATATCACGTCCAGATTTGGCGACTTATTGCATATATCATTTTTAAATTTGGCGACTAGTTCCATATACCATTTTGAGACATGGCGACAAATTTCCTACATCATTTCCAGATTTGGCGACTAAAAGAATAAGGTGTAACCTTAAAGTGTTTTGAATTTAACGCTAATTATATATGCAAGTATAAAATACACTTGCGGTTAAAAGAAATACAACAAACAAAAGAAGTGTTCGGTATCTGAGAAAGTGGAGGGTGGGTGTGTGTTAGCAATTTCTAACCATAATATAAACATTTTTCTGAAAATAAAAATAAAAAAAAGACTCGAGCATGTGAAAAAAAATAATTTGCGTTCTAACTGCTAAATATTTTTTATTTTTATAAAGCAATACGCTTAGAAATGATGATACGAATTAACATGAAAGGAACATGTTTAAAAGGTGAAAAAACGATTGACACTTAATATTACCATGTTTTTAATAACTCGCTTTCTTTAATGTCTATCCGGGTAGAATTTTGTAATTGATTTTAAACTGTGTAACTTTCCGAGGAGCTAGAGACTTGAAATTCGGACTATAGCTCGGAAGTGGATGACAATGCATGAAAATGTGAAAAAAGAAAACAAAAAGAAGGAATTTTATAATATTTAATCCGTAAAAAAACATGATACATTAAAAATTTTTGTAATTCGAACTTTTTCTTCTTTACACACTTTTATTTGTTTGACCTGTTCAAAAGAGACGGAATCTAATATAACGATCCAAGGCCTCGTAAACGGAGAGAATAAATACACTTCATACCCGTTAATTAATATCCATTGAAGAGCAAGACTAATTCCACAGCCACGTATATAATTCCAGCTTCAAATATCAAACTCAAGGATAAATTCAACAATGAATAAATGATAGTTTAAAAAACTAAAAAACCCGATTTTATTGTAGTTCGAACTAAAAAATGAAAAATAAATTATAGTTTTTTTTTCCTATAAAATTGTAGTTGGGAAACATGTTACATTTTTAGAATTTCGATTCCAAGTAGTAGAAAATCTTTTACATAAATATGATGAGGCAGCTTCTGGTCAAAAGATTCCTATGAGACTATCTGCAGTAGATAACACCCTCCCCCGTCTTACAAAATGACATTTTATATCCCATTTTCCTCCTACTGCAAAACGTGAGCCTACAAGACAGTGCAAACTTTGTTGTCCACAAAAGGATGCAAACGGGAAAAAATAAGGAAGGAAACATGATTCATGTGTAATGATTGCGGAGTTGGTTTGTACTTGGAAATTTGTTTCCAGTTATACCACACAAAACTGTCTTGCTGAATTACTAAAAGGGTGTTCATTTTTATTTTATTTTTTAAAAAAATAATGCTTCACTAGAAACTAACTTTACCACTGCCACGCTGTGTAGTAGCCATCTCAAGCGAACGTACAGTTCAGTTCCTTCAAAATCTTAAAATTTTTTAAGCATGTGTGTATTTCAAAATATAAATTTTTAACTACTAAGTAAATTAATTTTATTTAGTTCTAAACATTTGATTTTTTCAATGAAAAAATTTGACAATTTATACAACCAAATCATCAAAACAACTTGGCAGTTCAAGGGGTAAATAATTTTTAGTATCTAGCTAGCAAATATAAATTTCAAATATAATTATCCAACACTATAAATTTCGAAAATATATAATTAGAAAACCTTATAATTTTAGAAAAGAGTTTATAATCAAGATGAAAGGAGGTTTTTACTTTGAAAGCTGCTATTGTAAATTGTCAAAAAAGTCATGCTTCTTATTCATTTCTGAGATGGAAAAATTACTGAAAATTAACTAATGTTTGAGAATCGATATTAATTCCAAATTTTTCTGAAGAATTGTATTCTTTTAAACAAAATAAAATAAATGGAACCTATCAATGAAATGTTTATTTAGAATAAAGAAGGAAGCTCCATTCTAAATCTTAATGTGTTTCAAACCCAATTATTTCGAGATGTGGCTGCCTAGAAGAGGTTGTATCAGTTCAAGTGTCTCAAAATTTGGTAGTAATATACTAATAATCCCTTTTAAATAACTCTAATGTTATGTCAGTAAAGATACAATTAACAAATTAATCAATTTAATTTCCCCAGTAATTATTAAAAGGAGTATTTTTCATTGTACATTGTACAGATCTATTAAAATAAGATTTATGTTTCCCAAATTACAAAATTGTAATGAAAAACTCCAAGCTAAATCGTAATGTTTTCAAAAAGGTCCAAGAACATATCTTAAATTTACATTAATGCAAAATTGATACTGAAATGAAAAATGTAAAATATTTACTTGTTAGTATTAAGTTAGCAAAGCAACAGATATAATTCCGTTTAGTTTTGTTTTGCTTGCATATTCGATGAGTTTAAACTTTTTTAATAAGATTTTTCAAAATAAAATTGTTTGAAACTTTACTTAAAAACTAATTTCTAGGGAATGCCCGGACCTCCAGGAGAAATAGGTTTGCCGGGATTACCAGGACCAAAAGGAGAAAAAGTAAGTTTAGTTTTTGATGATATTTTTAACTGTTAGGTTTCCAATGAGAAATATGTGACGTGTTTTTCCTTTGGTACTTCAAATTCTAGAAGATTAATTTTCAAATTATTCAGTTAATTAAATAATCTTGTTGTTAATTAACTGACATTCCCATGCATGTTGAAATATTTATAACGAGTAAAATTATCGTAATACGGTGTATTTCATCAAAAATACACATGTAATTTTTTAAAAAAATTTTGTATTCTGTATATTTTAATACACTTTATTAAAGTTATAATTAAAAATTATGAACCAATTTCATAAATTCAAAGATCTGTATTCAAATAAGATCTTTGATCCATAAAAGAATGGATGTTGCATTGATGTAAATATGAAACTAGTATTTTACATTTACAAAGCATGAAGTTGTAAGTCTTTTAAAACAAGAATAAATAATTTGTTGTGAAATAATAGATAATTTGTTGTGAAACTTCTTAAAAAAATTGTTTACGAGATATGTTGTATGGTATAACTGAAATAATTAAAAATCTTTAAACAACAGATTGATAGCGATTTTCTTTAATGATTTTAACTCAATGATATAGATATTTTTATTACTGATTATTATATTTATACATATGAAATTCATATGTTTACTATAGAGATTTTATACTTTTAAATTTAAATAATTTTAATAAAATTTATAAAATATAGCTAGTAATAAAGAACATTAAGAACGAATATGTAATTCTAGTTTATTTATATACATGTTGATTTCCTTGTTTTATTAGACTTTACCATTTGAGCACGTAATAATACTTTTAAAGCAATTTATTTCAAGGAAAAGTTTTATTACTTATGTAATTGTTAAGATAAATATCAATTTGAATTTTTTAAGTTTAGAGCATTTGGTACATATTTATAAAAATATAAATACTAGTAAACATCCTTATTTTTTTAAAGAAAATACTTAAGTTTGTCACAACCACTTAAGATCCTTTTTTAAAAATATCAAGGTGTTTCTTCTGTATGTCTTTTATTTAAGAATGATTTTCCATATTTTTATGAAGGGATCATTTGGTGCAACGGGCTCTCCAGGAATGACAGGACAAAAAGGAGAACCTGGACTAGACGGTATTCCTGGTGCTCCTGGTCCCAGAGGTCTTCCTGGGCCACCAGGACCTCCAGCATCAGCTACATCCCATAGAGGAAGCATTTTTGACGTAAGTTTTAACCAATGTTAAAGATAAGAATTAGTTTTAGGTTGATCTTTATTAGGATACTACTGTTACTTTTTTAAAATTGAAAACAATTATAAAATCCCATGCACCACAAAGTATCATATAAGGCTCACAGAAGTAAGTATTAATCGCACAATACAAAGGGATGAAGGAAAAAATCCTTTGAGGTTAGGAAGTGTTTCAGACTATCTCATCTGTACAGACTCTCTGTCCTCCTTGGATTCTCTTGAGAGAGTGTATTTCTTCATCTAACAACATAATCGTCGAGATCCAAAAGCAACTTAAAAGCCTAAAAGATAAAAACATCTAAATAAATTTTACATTTGTTCGCGGGCACACGGGTACATTGAAAATGAATCTTTAATTAACGAATTTTCCACAGAACGAATTTTTTTTCGGGATTTAGCGACTTCGTTAAATCGAGGACAGACTACAATTATTAATGATATTTCCTCGTAATTATAGTCTACATGATATTTTCATAATTATGTAATTGTAAAACAAATTTCTTAGAAAATTAAGAAAATTTTATGAATTTCTGCTTGAAACAAAACTTTATTAAATATATCCAAATATATTCATTAAAATAAGCTACATAAGTGTGTGTAAGAAATTTTATTCTTCAGAAATCCCGAGTTCGAAAAGTGATTTAATGGTTTTACTTGAATACAACAATAATATAGCTAATCTTCTCTCAAGTTAAGCAAGAAAAATGTAAATTTTATTGATCAATAAATAAAAACATAAAACTTTTTATGGGCTTTTAAAGTTTTTAGCACCGTATAGAAAACTTTTTAATCCACTTAGAAGAATATTGTTACTCTTAAGCCATGAATTTGATTCCTGATGCCATTAAAGAGGTGCTGATACACGTTAAGTGTGTTGAGGCTCAAAGTCCTCCTATTCACTTTATATGTAAGCTTGGAGAAGTGCTAGCTCAGGTATTATCCTCGTCACTTGATTGATATTAAAAATTATTAAATCTGTCTCCAATAGCTGTCATGTCGCTTCGAAATGCGACGTTAAGAAAATCAATACTTTACTTTAATAATTTTTTCGATTTGATTGTAATTATTCTGTGATTAGTATGTGCTTAATATTGTCCCAAAAGCCCTCGGACTGATTTTGAGAGGTCGTAGGTAGCCTAGTATTTAGAGCCTCGGATTTCAGACTGGAGGGTCTGGGTTCGATGCCCGATCCCACCAAATACCCTCAGAGTACACACGGAGTACGTGCTTGTTAAATTAAGGGATCCAAAAGTCCTGTGGGTGGTCACAGCAGGAACCACGGGTGCAGGTTTCTGGAGAGTATTTCCCTCCACTCTAGAACATGCCTAAATTGTGGAGGTTGAGATTGGTGGTGTCGTCATCTATCATGTTGAAGTTCAACCTGTCTCAGGCTCCGGCAACTTTCCTTCTTCCCCTCGGGAAGGACACGGCAACAACAACATTGATTTCGAATTTGACGTTGATTATGCAACCAATCAACACACATTGATTTTGTAATTGTTTCTTATTGAAACATATTGAAATAAATTTTGTTGAAATTTTTTAGCTCGATGACACATTTGGTGGTGGTGTGTATGGTGCTCCTGGCGATGGTCCTTTTACATCCTATTTAGGTCGTCCAGGACCTCAAGGAATACCAGGTTCTCCTGGTGTTCCAGGACCAAGAGGAGAACGAGGATTCCCGGGACAAAAAGGGGATAGAGGTGATCTAGGTCCTCGTGGATTCAAAGGAGATAAGGTGAGCAGAAAAATATTTTGCATGCATTGAATTATTAAGAGTAATTGTTTAAAATTTTTTTTTTTTGAGAAAACGCTATCATGTATCACTTTTTAAAAATTAAAGGCTTATAAAATCAAAACATACTCAATTAAAAGAATATGTCTGCAGTTCATTTAAGAACTAGAATTCTCAGTTTCCTAATATAATTTTTAATGAATCAGTTAAGATTTTAATCTGCATGAAAATTATGAATGTGACCTAAAAAGAGAAGAGTAATATATAGGAATTGATGATTGTGTGTGTGGAAAAGTTACTGAAGACGAAATTATGTTCACTACTGATTTGTTATATGATAGAAAAAAATTATTGTACTAAAATTTAATTTTTTTTTACAATAATGAATATATATATTTACACAGAAAGTACACAATCAAGCCATAAGCTTTGATGCAAAAACTTGGAGTCTTTCGATGTGATTCAAACGCAGTAGGGGATTTTAAATGTCGTCGTTAAAGTTCGACTGCAGTATATTAAAAAAAATTGTAGTCTTTATCAGAATAGTCTAAAACAATCAGAGCTTTAGCATAGTAGAATGAATATCAAACTGAAACAAGCAACAGTTATTTCTCTGCATCAAAGAAAGAAGAGCCAATCAGAGATTTTTAAGCTCTTAAGCATTTAGACATCAAAGGGTTACTTATTTATCGAAAAAATAAGAGATTTTCGGAGACCAAACACAATTGCAGATCGTTATAGATGCGGTTAACCTTACTCGGTGATAACAGTAGCTAAGAATAACTGGCCATTTTATTAAAAAGAAATTAAAGCACCACCGGTACTTTGACGCAAAAGCACTGTTACGACAACATACTCATAACGGCTTCAGAAGATTCTATTTACCGACGAGAAAATTTTTGATGTTGAAGAATATTTCAACTACCAAAATAACCACGTATATGAAGGGTTTGCCCAAGAAGCTGGAGAAGAAAAAAGGCCTGCAGAGAGCTCATCATCCGGCTTCCGAAAAGGTTTGGTGGGGTGTTTGCTATGAAAGCATCTCAGAGATTCATTTTTGCTAAAAAGGAAAGAAAACAATGGCAATATTTTATCAAAACAGGATTAGCGAACCAATAGTGAAGCTCATGAACGTAAACCTGTTCAATAGATACGATGGGCTTTTCAACAGAACTACTCATAAGACGAAGATCTAGTGATGATTGAAAGAGAAATTGGCTTTCCAACAGATCGGATTTTTAAATCCACTCGAGTATGAATTGTGGTCTGTATTGGAGGCGAAGATACGTGTTAAAAAGGCATCCCATTTAAAAGTCTTAAGAGCTCTTTAAGGAAAGCAGCGATGGAAATTTCCATGGAAGCAGTGAATGATTCGATTGATGATTGTCCAAAGGGACTTAAAATCTGTGTGAATAATAAAACTTTAAGAAGATTTAATTTTAAATATTTGATTACAAGGTTTTTTTTATTTTAACTTCTTTATAATTGTATCAGAGCTTATGGCATGACTAGGTATAAAAAATGATTTCACAGCAACATAATATTAGTTACCTTATATGATTTTACTTCTGAATTAAATAAAATATTTCAATATAAAAAGTAAGTGTAAAAGAAAGCTCATTGATAATCGTACTATTTATAATTTTGAACTCACTTATACGATGTATTATCTGTTTCTTCTCGGAATTGTTTAAAAATTAAGTTTATGAAACTTTGTCTTTTTTATCTCATAACTTTTCCTTTGATTATGTCGATTTGAAGTAAATCTATTGTTTGGAATTATTTTTTATTAGGGAAGTCCTGGTGATAAAGGAAACAAAGGGGAGCACGGGATACCTGGAGCCCGAGGTATAGCTGGAATTCCTGGCCATGATGGAATCAAGGGAGTAAAAGTAATTATATATTGTGTTACTAAAGGAAATTTAACTAAACATTTTATTAATTTTAGAAAACCAGGGAGAATAGCTTTTTTAACGCATATTTGTTATTTGCATAGTTGTAGTAAAATTTTTATTTTTCTATATGACAAATTAAAAAAAAAACAAGCGTGTTTTTAAAATTTGTTTTGTTTTAATTGCTTTTAAAAGTCTTCATTGAGATAATTTTAAATAAAACTTATAAGTCATGAGAATTATTTAAATCTCTCCTTGAAATTTTTAAGGCATTTTAGGTTAAACATAAAAAAATTAAAGTTTTTGTGATTTTTAGGGAGAAACAGGAGCTCCTGGAATTGGCATTACAGGCCCAAGAGGCCCTCCAGGCCCACCGGGTCCTATAGGATATTATGGAGTGAGTAAAGAATTTTCGCCTCTACAACTGGAGAATGAAGATGCAACTGTAATTGTTTCCAAAGTAATTAAATATTTTAGTTTATTTTCTAGTTATAAAAGAGAAAATATATAATGATATCATATATTCGGAGATATTAATTAATTTTAATATTTAAAACTAATTGATGCATTGATTATAAGTTGAATCATTGTATGAAAAATCTATATTTATATATGGATTATTTTTAATCTAAATTTACCATCTGATAGTTTAATGAAGTTATATGTACCATGTATATTAGATAAAAAAATCTCTCTAATTTTGTTTTATAACATTATAAACAAAACTTTCTTCTAAATGCATGTAAAAATATCAGCAATACTTGAAAATATTTATATCGGACAATTATTTATGCCTGACTCAAGTCCGAATAAAACTGACTTAACATACATTTTTAGAAAAACACGAACTTAAGTTATTGATTAAAAATAAAAAGAAAGAAATTTTTTTTTCCAAAATATATTTATTCCGTTTATTACTGTAAGTGTATCCATGTTATTTTCTAAAAAAAAATGACATTTTGGCTACATCAAGAATAAAATACATGTTGAATCTATAAAGTTACTATCAGTAAACGTTCAGTCTTACATTGAATTATTTCTTTATTTTAGGGTGACAAAGGTGATAGAGGAGAAGATGGTGAAAATGGAAATACTGGGGAGAAAGGTGAAAAGGTTTGTTTTCTATGTTGATTATGAAAGCGGAGAAGAAAAACAACATAGATAAAATTTTCTTGAAGAGTATTTTTAAGATAAAGAAAAAAGTATAAAAATTTTAGTATTTGGTACATAAGTGCAATTTTGATTAAAACTAATGAAGATGTAAAAACAATTATTAAGTAGCAATTTGTTGAAATTACTAACTAAAAACTAAAACTACTTCATTTTCATGAAGTGGGTAACAGTCCAATGACGGGTAAATAACATGCTTTTGATAATTTATTAAAAAAATTATTTTATTTATTTTAGATACTTTATCAGAAATAAATGTTATTTAAATTGATTAAAATGCTGAATGATATAGGGTGAATACTCTACAAAAGAATTTATTTCAATGCTCTGTAAAAATATTTCAGGATAATTCAAAATGTAGCTTCCCTTGATGCAATTCGAATAGTCTGGCTCGAGATATCATTATTATACTTCGAAAAAATAGTAAATACGCTTTATAGAATTAGATGTTCTAACTCAATTAATACCTTCAGAATCTCACAATAAATACAAATAAAATAAAATCTGTACTTATAAATGGAATTAAAAATTCTAGAGTTATTAGTTGTGGGCATAATCAGGAACACTTATTCGCTGCTTATATATAATGTTCTGACAATAAATAGGCTTCTAAATGATATATCTTAAAAAAAAATTTTATTTGAAATACTTTCGGCATTAAATCGCACTATTATTATTCATTAAGTTAATATTTCTTTATATGTAGATGTTTAACGTGCTGAAATTAGACCATATTTGCTGTTATAACTTTTATATTTTAACTATTTTTCAATAATTTTTTCCCCTTCGCAATTTTATATTGTATAAATATGTATGTATAAGCGCTTTCCTTTCAGGTGTTTCTTCAGTGGACCAAACACATGGAAATCGCAGGGTGACATGTCCGGACTGTAGGACGGATGGTCCAACGTCTCCATTGGAACTTGTCCAGTTCCATTTGTGTGACTCTGGAGACGTGTGGACGCGCGTTATCATGGAGCAGAACCACACCCTCCGTGAGCAGCCCCGGTCTTTTGTTCTTGATGGACCTGCGTAGGCGTCGGAGTGTCTCACAGTACACATCGAGTTAATGCTTTTTCTGTGCTCGAGTAATTCTGTGCTCGCATCATTTGGACGCGCTTTTTATAAGAGCCTTTGCTCTCTCCTGCGCATGTGGGCACCCGCGCATGATCCGATCCCAGTCAGAGTCTCCAATGGCATCCCGCGATGTCTCGCTACATTCTCCCTTGGCGGAATATGCAAATATTTAACTGTTTCATTTTTATGTCGTTTCGTACCTTTTCATTTGATCACCCCTTGTATAACTTTACATAAATAAAAGAAAGAGAGAGAGAGAGAGGTGAACACACAATTCATATAAGAAAACGATCTTGTCTTCTTCTTTTCAACAAGGAATTCCATAGTACAAAAAAAGGATATAAAAATGCATAGTTTAGATTCATTTTCTAGAGCCAGACGTGTTTTCTTATGCTATTTTTACACTATCGAAAAGATTAAAAAGTTATACTTCAGGGTTTCAGAAGTGTAAAGAATTTTTTTAAAGAAATGTGCAGGATTTTCATAAATTTATAAAGAAAAAACATTGTTTATAACATATAAATATAATCTCTTGATTCAAAATAATTATGTAACGCACCTGTTGCAGCTTTTCATTTACCATCAAAAATGCAATTGAAAATGATTGAAGTAAACATGCAATTTACTTAAATATTTTAGTCTTTTTTATGCTTTAATATTGATTAACACGAATTCATTGAAAAGAGAGTGAAATAGGATTGTGTCACTAACATATTTTTATGATAAGTTTCATGTCAAAATACGTATTGTTACCTTGGATGAAAGCCCTACATATTTTTTTTAAAAAGCGAAATACGATTTAAAACGACATCATGTTATACTTTGAGATGGAAATGCTTAGAATAAGGCTAACTCAATGTAGACGCTAAAAAGTATTTTAGAAACAAAACTTTATAAACTATTTTTTAAATTAAATTTTGATTCGATATTTTAACAAAGTTTCTTTTTTAATTATGAGTAGATTTCCTTCTTTATTTTCCAAAGCAATACCTTTTGCCTTATGAAATTACTTTTTTAGCACCTTTTAATTCTTTTTTAGAAAACGGACGTTGCAGGAATTATTTCTAAATGTACACACACATTAATCGAACGATAAAAATGTTAAATCAAATATGAGAGAGAAGTTTAGGGGGGGGGGTATATTTTCATTTTTCAAATTAAAAGAAACTACAATCATCATAGCAAGAAATAACTTAATTAAACAAGTCAAATGCAATTTTAAAGCATCATAGCTTAAAAGATGCGTATGAAAATTGTATAATTTATTCATCGAGAATAAATATTTGTTTAGATGTTGTATCCTTAAGGCGGTATCCAACTACTTGTGACAATTTTTTTTTTTTAAAATGGAGATATGGGGATTTTTTTCTTGTTTCTAGACTTGTTTAGTGCATTTTAAGAAACATATGCTAAAATTAAGAAGAGAAAACGAAATTATTAATGCTAAAATGGGAAAAGTTGATAAAAATTTACAAAAAATAACATAAACGCACCCCATTCTGTACTAAAAGTTTATAAACAAATTTTCAATTCTGATGTGTTGCTATGTTATTCACTTTTGAAATGACCTTCAGGATAAGAGATATTTTAATTTTTACAAAAACTAGAGTGCTTTATCTTAGTTATTATATGAAATTGCTTAAAGAAACAGTGATTATATTAACATAAGGGAATGTAAATTTTGTAATAAAACAGTGATTGATAAATCTGAAGGGTAACACACTTCTACTACTATACAGAACATACACAAAAAATTTCAGTTAATTATTTTCATAACTTTTTTTAGCAATCACTAGCCCCGTTTGAGCATTTTAGAAAAAAAACCACATTTCGAGTAAAACACGTCTTAAAGTATGACATCTATCTTAAAGTAATGACATCTGCGTTTACTGAAACATTTGTAGTTTTTGTTCTAGTGGACGGAAAATCATTCACTTGGTATTTTTATAAGGCTAATAAGATGGGCTATAAAATAAAAGCATAAAAAAATTTGTAAATTTTTGGCAAAATTCACACCTTAAATAATTTAAGGTTGGATACCTTAAATAAATTGTAAAGTTTTACTTTGATTTTAGTATTGCTTAAAAGAGCACAGTTTTAGCTTTTAAAATCAGTTGATTTGAAAACATTAAGTGGTTATAATAGTGGAAGAATTTCTATTTTCAACATATTGAAAAAACTTAGCAAATTATGATCCTTTGTCTTTTTTACTTTTTTTCCAGTTAGCAATTAGAATTCGTTTCCTACTATTAAGCAAAAATTTCGTTACGAATGTACATTAATCTAAGAAAAAATTAAATCTATATGTGGAATTAAGTCAACTATAGAATCAGAAGTATTCGAATAGAGCCATATAATCTATAATCGTTAAAAGAGAGAGAAAAAGAGCGATAAGAATTTGTAATTTCTTAATTTTGTTCCGAAAATTCTTGAAGAATTTGTATGCTACATATTTATATTATAACCATACAAAAGAAATTTGTGTTGTATTATTCTATAAAGAGCAAAAGATTCTTTTATGCATATTTTACGCTTAATTCTCATGGTACATAAATTTGATTTTACATACTAAAAAAATAATTGGTATCATGCTTATCAAATAAAGTAATATTTGAAGAAAATTACAAAAAATATTTTTTTCTCGATCACTTCACAAATTATCAAAAGGATGATTGAAATAAAAATTCTAAGAAGTATGAATTTGAAACGAAATAAAAAGAGTTAAAATTGTGGAATGTTTTTTGTAACATAAACGTTTAATGTGTGACATTCTAATTTACATACGAAAGGGGGACAAAGGAGACACTGGTACGGATGGAATGCCCGGAATTGCTGGACCTAAGGGTGATACAGGAGATCAAGGACCACCTGGTGCACCAGGACCTGTTTCACATTTAGCGCCTGATGGAACATTGATTATAGTAAGTTTTGTTTTTGTTCCTGAAGAAATTATGCATGTGAAATAATTTATACTTACTAGATAATATAAAAATTTTCTATTCTTGTTCAGTTTTTTGGCAGTAAGACACTGTAAGGGGTTCTATTCGGATCTTCTACGAAACCTTCTCTTGGGAAAATATTCTTTCATTGTGGTTTTAATTTAAAAATCGCTTTCCGTAGAGATGACTTGATTTTATGCAAATGTAACTACTAATTAAGTGTCTATCGAGTTGATGGTTAAAGGTTGATCATTAAGCTGAAATCCAAGCGTTAATAAACGTAAACAGCGACTGGTGGGTCACGCATTTTAAGATTAATAACAGACGGAGAATCTAACCGGAAGTGGTTAAGTAACTAACCTTGAAGTTGACCGTGCTATCGGGCTTCAAGAGGGCTCAAACAAGGAGTTGCCACTCCATGTATGATACCATACATGGAGTGCTTCCTTCCTTAATATAGTTATCTATAATATAGTTAAGGGTACCTTCTATATATATAATACCTCTCATAATATAGTTATCTGATTAAGGGTTAGGATTTCATAAGAGTTAAGTTATCAAAGTGTATTTCGTAAAGTGCTAAAGATTAAATAAAATTATCTATTTTTATGATCATGTCTGCTTCTTCCTCGAATCTTCTCACGCCCACGACCTTCGGGTTACATTAAATAATTACAGAATTAAATAAATTTTGTCGCGGTACCTCCTTTACGTATTGGTTGAGGTGGAGATCTCATTGATTGTTGCGGTTCCCAAGGAGATTCGAATCGCAGCAGGTACTGGGAAGCCATTAAATCTCGGACACGAAATCATAACAAACAGATATTCACAATAATTCAGTTTTATTAATTTAAGCGTTAGAACTATGAGATATAGCATACGAAACAACTAAATAATAAGAAATAGCGGTTACTTATCTGAAATAAGATGCAACTTCTGAAACTTCCAAAATCTTCTAATAACGCCTATAATTCAGGAACTTACTATTGGGGCTATATTGTCCACATAAAAGCTATTCTCTATCTCACTGAATATTTATATTTTATATAGTAGAGTGTCTTTCCTTTTTGAAATTGAGTTGTTCTAACCCAATTTGGCTGGACGGAAAAAAACCGAGTTAGAGAGGATAGCCCATTGTTATAACTTTACTTAACAAATATCATTAATTAAAAAAAACTTTTAATTCATGACTATTTTTTTAGATTGTTCTTTTTGCATCAATTAAAAGTTAAATTCATTATACACAACAAGATAGAAACAAAAACATCAGAAAAGCACGCATTACTTGACAAAAAAAAGTATCTAGATAATGAATGTTATTTTACACCAATAGATCTTCGATATTTCTACACTTTTTTTATGAACATCTTATACTTATTATATTGATTAATATTTATTAAAATTAAGAGTATTTTTTTTGTAATGGAATGATCTTTGTCAACTATTCATTTAGAACGTACGCATACGACTATATCTTTAATACTGAGATCATTGACTGTTCTGAAAACAATTTCTTTCATCAATTCTTTCAAGAAATCTATCAATAAATTCTATATAAACTGAATTTTTAGGAAGAAAAAGGTGAAAAAGGTGACAGAGGCAGGAGAGGAAAAAGAGGCTATCCTGGACCTCCTGGACCACCAGGTCCACCTGGAGAACCTGGGATAATTTCCGAACTGCCAGGCTTTCCGGTAATTTTTTTTTTTGTTTGCTTGACTTCTTTTTAACCCTTTAGTAGCATATTAAGAACACATAGCTTTTATTTAATTTATTTGGAGTAGTAATATGCAATCATTTAACTGAAAGTACGAAAGAAGGTAACTTCATCAAGAAGATTAGTTGATCAAAATAGCTTTTATTTGTTGATAAATCTGATTTAAATACTTGAATGTACCAAGGCATATTAAAATACTTAGTATACCTTGATTAAAATATTTATATTTAAGCAGAGGCAGATAACTGCTTTACTTAAGAAATAAATATTTTCAGAGACGCACTGTTTTACCATAATAAAATCAAGATATTCTAAAATATTTTATAAAGGAAAACAAGAAAATATTTACAATGAAGCATATTTTTCTCCTGTTACTTATTTTTCAGTAAAATAATTTATAAACGTAATATATATACATATATATGACAAAAATTAACATGTTATTCTTTCTCTCAGCGCATAGATTAAATTCAGCAACTAATTTTGTTTTTATTCTCTCAAAAACGAATAATTCTTTTTATTTCATTTTAAAAAGAAAACTTCCAATTTATTAAAAAAAATCAGGAATTCTTCAATGAATTTAAATATGGCTTTAATTTTTTTTCTCTCCTTCATCCGTTCCAGAGTGAATTTGTGATTCAACAGGTAAGAATTTTAGTTTTTTTTTCATTTTCATTTAAATTTGATTTTCTGAATCCTTTGTATTAATTACTTTTCAACACGATATGTATAGGGTCGTCCAGGAGCACCAGGTCATCTCGGTCAAAAAGGTGAACCAGGTGATGCCGTAAAGGGTGAAAAGGGAGACAGAGGTGAACCAGGTCCTCCTGGTAATGGTGGATATATGAATCCGGTAAAAATTTTGAATTTTGCAAGTTGAAAAGTTTTAAAATATGTAGAACTACTATTACATACAAAAAGCACATAAGATCATACAGAATTTTGTCTTATTTCACATTTTACTTTGAATTTTTGTTGCATTAAAACGATGAATTAAACATTTTTATTTAACGAATTACGAATGACCTTTTTATGTTAGAGAAAAATCTTTCTTTTGTCTTACATACACACATACAAGGTCTATTCAAAAAGTATCCGACTTAGAATTTTCTCACGCACAGTACAGATTCTAAGCTGGCTCCACTGTTTTCAGTGGGAGGTAACAGCTTAATGCCCCGTTGGTGTGGTGTGGTAGTTAGGAGAGGGGATGCCAACTCAGGTGTCGTCCTCGGCACTTAACCATTGTTCAAAATTACGAGATCCATCACCAAAAGCCCTAGTGTATATATAGCTGAACAGTGCTACGTTAATATTCACTCACTCAGACAGCTTAATGCATATACTTGAATTTTTTCTCTTCGTTCAAGTGTACCAGTCGTTTCCTGCAGGCAGTCGAGTGAGGTGCTGTTATACGTATTCGTCGGATTTTTGTTTCTCTAAAGATGACTGGATGACTTGATCAGAAATACTGCATCAATTTATTTTCAAAAGCTTGGTTATTTTCTAAGTGTGTGAAGAAATTTATAAGATTAAGATAAGTATTGGAGACGATGCTATGAGGGTCACGCAAATTAAGGAGAGGTTTAACGGATTCGAAAATGTCCGCACAATGGTAGAGAGTGACCAAAGTTCTGGAAGGTCACAAATCCTCAAAACGCAGCTGTTTTCGTAAAGGTGGAACATCTAATAATAAAATGATGCTGTTTGACCGTACGAGAGACTGCTGAACAAATTGAGATCAGTAGAGGTTCTCTGCATGCAATTTTTGTGGGATCATGCACAGAGCGACTGCGAAATTTGTTTCCAAGCTTCTGTCGGGGGAACAGAAAAAACAGAGTCTTGCATTTGTACAGGATCTACTGGAATCTACGGTTTTCAGAGTCAGAGACGAGATAAGGCAGAACGTGAGGGTAGAGTTGAGTATCATTCCAAAAGAAGCCTTCCAGAAGTGTTTTCTGCAGTGGAAGCTATGCTGGGCTGAGTGTGTGAAGGCACAAAAGTGCTACTTTGAATATGATCCTGATCTTACAAATTAGCTAAAATATTATTTATGATCAAAGGTTGGATACTTTTTGAACAGACCTTGTACATTTATTTTATAAAACGGAATAATGGTGATTTAGAAGTAATTAAATCCTACATATTAGAAAAAAGTAAATTCTGAAAACTTGGATCAACAAGAGATCTATTAAAATATTACAACAAAAATCGAATGGACCAAAATGCAAAGCTAAAATTGACACAGGGCTGTGGCGTAGGATTAAAAATGGGTACCTTCCGGTACTTAACCTTCCTGTAAAGTTGCTTGTACGACGTCCTCTAATTCCTCTCTTCCTTTTATATCTCTCGTTTCTTTCATTCAGTACACATCTACATAAACAGCAAGGCACATTTGCATATATCACCTTTCATTCACAAGGTGAAGATCTCGTACCTAGCATCGTTATAATGCACCCTCAAAGACTATTAAAATTTAAAAAACTCAATTTTTTGCAACAATAAATTATTATATCTTCACTAACACCACTATATCTATTTCTAGGATAGCTTGGAAATCATAACTGAAAGTAAGTATCTTTTGTTGTTACATTCATTACTTATTTCAATTTGATAAATGCCGATGATCAGTATAATATCAAAATATTTCAAATTCCTTCATAAACTTGTAATAACAGGTGCCCATAATTAAACTTGAAATTTGTGAACAGTTCTATAGCAAAAAATATGCAGCGGTATTGCATGAAAATTCGGTAATGACAGAATGAAGCGAGGGGAATTTTATCAAGGGGAAACACACTGAGTTTCAAAAACCACCCCTAGGTGGCATATTATAGTTTTATTGAGAACATATAAATAATGCACAAAAGTTTTCAAGACATGCTCGATATGCTGTCCACCATTGTCTGCTACCCATCTGGAAGCGTAAAATCTCCTGTTCGACTGTTGAAAGCAGCCTGGACTGGGAAATGTTAAGCACATGGCGTTCTATGCTTCCTTTAAGGTCGGATAGAAATGTGATGGGATCACGGTAGATCATGGCACTGAGGTATCCCCACAGCCTGAAGTTGCAAGGATTCAATTTGGGGGATCTAGAAGATCAAGCTGATGATTCTGTCGTCACCGAAATGGTGGTGGAGCACTTGTTTCACACAACGGGCGATGTGCGGAGGAACACCATCCGGCATAACCACTGTGGTTGTATCACATCGCTTGGCCTTCCGCTTCCAAATAATAGCAGGCAATGATGGTCAACATATCTAGCATATTTGTATTGTTGTTGCTTATGCCACCTGATCGACAGTAACATCAGATCAAGGTCCACGAAATTCATCGCGGCTAAGGGCTAGAATTTTACGCCTGTCGGTACCCTAATTTTTGAGCCCCATGAAGGTGACAGTACGATTTTGCTCGGTACAACATGGTAGATGGCGACACTATTAGGTCCCACTGATTTAAAAAGAACGTACTCCTGGACATCGAACCCAGGCTTTCCGGTCTGGAATCCGATGCTCTAACCATTAGGCAACCCAGGGCCCTGAGCATATTTGTAAATTATTGTAGATAACTTATGTGTTCTCAGTAAAGCTATGATACACCCCCTAAGGGGTGGTTTTTAAAACTCATTGTTTCTTTTTTCCTCGATAAAATCTCCATCATTTCATTCTGCCGTTACCCAATTTTTCATGCAATTTCGCTGAGTAGTGTTTGCTATAGATTGCTTGCAAATTTCAATTTTAATTATGGACACTCGGTACGTATAACAAAGTATGTAAATTAAATCACACAATGTAGTTTTAATTTAATTTAATTTTATTGGGTAATTAATATTTTTTACTCAGTTAAAGGTGAAAAGGGCGGAAAAGGAGATATAGGGCCTGTTGGACCTACAGGAAGTCCGGGAATCCCAGGAGTACCAGGAGAAACTGGACCTATGGGCTTACCAGGAATGAAAGTAATTTGCGTCTTTTTATTAAAATTTTTTCTGTTTTCTTTAGACTGTAGTTTTACTGAATTTTACGTCGTATATTGCTTACGATGCTTTTATAAAGTGTAGTGCGTAGCTGTAGGCAACGGCAGAGTACAGTTATTTAGATTTTGAATCCATTGATTCGTATTTAACAGTGTTTGAGTCAAGTTACGATTCTACTTATAAATAAGATGATGCGAAGTATAATGTTAGACAGTTGCACATTAAGTGGAACTGAACCTTAAATTCTTCACCTGGGAATGAGATGAAGTCGGGAGGATGAGGTATATATGTGGTTCCTACAATTAAGAGTTCAAACTGGTTGATTCATCGCTAACAGATCTCGTGTAAAGTAGAAGGACGTTAGCTAAAAGATTTATTATATTTTAATTTGGCAATTTAAAAAAGGTGTACTCTAACTTGCTTAAGGTATTCAACTACGTTTGGAACCATGATTTTGAAAATGCACATAGATGAGTAAAGTTTTTGATATTTAGTGTCAAATGAATAACAATTGTCTTAAAAAATATTACTACGATAAAAAATTACTTCAATGCAACTTTTTGGCAAAACATGAAGCAAGAATGACATGCTTTCAAAATATTCTCCTTTCATGAAAAATGCTTTTAAAATAATGATAGTTTGATTATATACAGATAAGACTACTCTATACAGATCCTGAATCAGGAATTTTGAAAGTGTCACATTATTTTCAGAGCTACGATCAATTGAAATATTAACAGATATTTTTTTGGTAAAAGTTCTCTATTCTGATGTATTAAAATATGAATAAATTCACTTCTAAATAATCTTAGTTCAAACTCTACGTAAAAGTCTTTGCTATTTATAGGCAAGATATTATAGTTATAGAAGCATTTTCCATAAAATGAGAATGTTTTGAAGATATTTCATTCTTTCTTCATTGTTTGCCAAAAAACTGTCTTTTATTACATTCTTATTGAAGTAATATTCTTAAAACAACTTTATGTGTATATTCTAATTCAGATGATACTAAATAAGAAAAAAAAATGATTCATTTATACGCTTTTTCAAAACCACGTTCCAAATGTAGTCGGATACCTCAGTATTTTTTTGCGAAATTAAAATCGTTGCAATCACTACTTTCGAAACCAAAATTTTGAAAAAATGTAAAAATGAAATAATTTTTTTATATTTAGTATCAATTGAAGTGAAATATACACATGAAATTGTTTTAAGAATATTATTACAAGAAAAAATTATTTAAGTGTAAATTTTGTCACAAAATGAAGGAGGAAGATATATTTTAAAAATATCCTCCTTTTACGAAATTGTTTTCTGTAATAGTAGTATTTTGTTTATTTATAACTAGGACTCTTATACCAGGGCTGAAATAAAAGTTTTGAAAAATGCTCATTGTGTTTTCAGAGTTTCTGTTGTTGTTGTTGCTTATGCCACCTGTTCGACAGTAACATCAGATCAAGGTCCACGAAATTCATCGCACTAAGGGGCTAGATTTTTACACCTGTCGTTAGTCTAGGCTTTGAGCACCATGCAGGTGACAGTACGATTTAGTTCGGTTCTTACACGATAGATGGCGACACCACCTATGTCCACCTCCAGAATTTAGGCATGGAACTGGAGGGAAGTGAATATTCTCCAGCTTCCTGCACTCGTGGTTTTTCAGAGTTTCTAACAATTGAAACAATTACGAGCATTTTGGATTAAAATTTTCCTACTCTAATACAATAAAATATGGATAAATCTACTTCTGAATTACATATTTCACAACTTTCAGTTCAACCCCAACTTTCAGTTCAACTTAGTAATGTATAGAAAAAATGTTATTATAGATCCAATTTTGACTCTTTGCCATCCTATCATAATTTTTTGCCAAAAAATTGCATTCAAATATTTTTTTCTTGTATTAATATTTTTTAAATTAATTTCATATGTATATTCTAATTCAAGCGACACTAAATATAAATAAATTATCCATTTATACTGTTTTTCATCTTAAATTAATTATTTTTATTTAAAATGGATTGCATCAATAAATATATAAAGAAAGCATTACATTAATTATTTCATAAAATTCATATAAAAATAATTCAGCATAAATAATTAAAATTGCTTAAACTTCTTGCTATTAACTTTTATCTTGAAAAAGGTCCAGTGAAGTTTTATTTTTAAAGCAAACAATTTCTTTATTGTTGTGTAAAAAGAACTGGTATCCAAGTCATAGAAATATTAAGATCATAATTTAATTATTCGAAATATCATAAATGCCAAGCCAACTTCGTATTTACTGATTTCATTGTTGGAGGTTTTCCTTTTCAACGAAAAGAAATTGTTGGGTTTGAAACATTTCATTTTCTTTCTTATTTTCCCTTAAGTTTACATGAAAAAAAACTTTTTCTGAGTTTGTTTGTGAACAATAGACTCTTTTCTTTGAGTATGATGATTTATTACCGGAAGAATCAGTCGACTTCATCTTATGATCAGTTGGGAAAGAAATGATTGATGACAAAGATTAAATCAGAATAATCGTTATTATTTTTTCGTTTCTTTTACTAATATTTAAGACAAATTTGTATTCGCTTACTTAATTATTAAATTAAGCATTTATGTAATGATTTTTTTAGAAAATTCTTGCAAAACAAGTTTATAAGCAAGAAAATAAAAATATTTATTGTATATGTATTTGGTTTTAGTTCTATGTTTGTTTTGAATCTGTATAATACGCAAATATAAGATTTTTTGATTTGGGTTGATTTTCTTCAGAAATACTGGACGAATTTCTATGAAATAAGGTATATGCATAAAAATAAAAGAAAAAAATAATAGCTTTAATTATCCTACTATTTTGATCTTTGGACCATTTATATAATTATGGTTTTATCTTCATATAAAAACACCTCTCTTCTTTTCTGGATTTATTTCTTATAAGAACAGAAAGATTTCGGATTAAACTAACAAATTAAGACTTTTAATTTATTAATCTGGCTGTGTGTGTGTGTGAAATAAAATAACACTATCTTTTACATATTAAGCATTTCCTAAAATGCTGTCATAAAAAAACTTTAATAACGTTCGGAATTCTCATAGTAGTTGGACAAAATTGGTGTTACTGCTAATAGTTCAGAAAGGAACTAAGATATATGGTATTAATAGGTTGATTAATTAAATTAATTAAATGTCTAATTAACCTATAAAAAGAATTTTTCAGTGTCGAACCCATTCCCCCCCCCCTGGAATTTGATTTCTCACCTTATAATTAGCCTAAAAATTTCCAATTTCATCAAGTTTTGCTTAAAAGTTACTGAATTATGAGTATTTAAAAGATTCTCTCGTGTTAAGTGAGTGTTGAATTAGAACATATAATATTCTCTTAGCTACACTTTTCTTCAAACATATTTACACCAATCAATAATTTCCCCCCAGTTCTATAAGCATTAAAACATTGGAAAAATAATAATATTATTAAATATGTGCATTATGGTTAGAAAAAAAAAATCGCGGTTCCTGACTTTCCAACGGAAAGAGGTCGCTTACTGATTTGTATTTTTTAATAATCGGTCCATTTATGAGAAATTTGTAAAGATAAAATGCTATGAACAATCTGTTTTATTTCTGAGCTAACAACAGAAGAAAAGTAATATAATTTGCACTGAAAGTAAAAGTTACGAAATAAAAATTATAAAAAACTTCATTAAATAGATACTATAAGAAAAAAAGATTAAGGACTTGTCTCCAAATCAATTTTCTAATATTTCATTTTCAAAAAATATATTGAAAAATACTTTGTTATTGCATTTACAAAAAAGAAAAATAAATCAAGCAACTAGAAAAAAAAATATGTGTGTACAAATTTTGTGTTGATTTGATTAAGATTTAAAAAAGAATTTACAAAAAGAAATCATTGTTTCATATATTTTTTCTTTTTACATTAAATAAAACTTAATAATAAAAAACTTAATAATAATTAAAATTTTTAAAAATAATATTTTAATTAAAAAAAAAGAATTAAAAAAATAAATTGTTGTTTCATATATTTTTTCTTTTTACATTAAATAAAACTTAGTAATAAATTTTTTTATAATTTACATTAATAATAAATAGAAACATTACAAAAATAAAGAATTGAGCCATTTTTTCCTCACAACTCTCATGAAGAAAAATTCTATACATGTGAAAGGGACCACTGCAGCACGCGTGGTCGCAGAATCGTGACAGGCGGCGTCTCAGTCGAATCACGGTTTGAATCGTGGTGTCATTAAAGACCTTCCGTGTTAATGGGTTGATATATATAAACATAGAATCTCTCGATTCTCAAAGCCTTCACATTGATCAATTAATCATTTTTATCTAACGGGTTGAAATTTGGAAACTCAACCTTTGCAGACACAGCAAGTCCCCAAATGTACGAGCCATTTCACAATCTAGTGGCGACTTCGCAATCAAATTTGGACGCTTGGATTAATTTTTAATTCAAGCTGTAGTTGAATGTTAAATATTGCCATGATTTTTAATTTTGCCAAGAGTACCAGAGCTAAATTTAAGGGATCTTTTACTTGTCACATGATCATATGACATGTGTGCCTACGATTTTCGTATCCTGAAAATTTATCAACTCTAGCCGGGGTCGAACCCGCAACATCAGGCTTACGATTTGAGCATGCTACCTCTAAGCCACCAGAGCCGTCCTTGATCAATCGATAAAAAAGAGTAAATAATTTATCTGTCCTAGCTTAAATGATCTCAAAACGGATTCTAAGAGTTTAAGTATAATTTAATAAAACCCGCTGTTTTTTACAGCCTGGTTTCTTAAATTTTAGAAACCACAATATTTTCCAATAAAAATCATTAAAATATTTTCCTGCATGTTTGTATGTGGTTATTAAAAATTAGTATTATTTAAGAATTTGGTTTAGGGTAGTGCTTCTCAAGCTTTCAATATTGGTGACACAATTCTCAATCATAATTTTCATCTCCCCCCCCCTCCATAAAATAACAATGTATTGAATGCAATAAAAATATAGTTTGAATCTAAAGCTACCATACGACTTTAATTATAAACCATACAAATTATTAAGATAAGTATTAAATTTTGTACATTGCAAGGCCATGAGAGAGGCACTAGTAATTGTTTTTAATTTAGTATAGTTAAATTAATTATTAAATACTTTGTGCAGTACAGATACATTTATAATTCAATTATATCAGTGTAAATATGTATTTATTTTTTATTATGTCAGAATGAATTTTGTTTTACTTCCTTTCAGTAAAATAATATTTATTTTATATATATATAAAGCTTTTATTTTCGACTTTTACCTTTTCGACTCGTGAACCTTCATAGGGATATCACATCTCCCGTAGGGGGACGTGCCCCACAGTTTGAGAAACGCTGGTTTAAGGTGTATTTCCAGGAAAACGAAGGAAAAATTAAAACTGAGTAAAAAAAATTGAAATACTCTCCAGCAAGTCAGCAAGTTTATGTGTGGTTATTAAAAATTAATTATTATTTAAGAATTTGACGTGTATTTCCATAAAAATAAAGGAAAAATTAAAACTGAGTTAAAGTAAAAATGGACTTATTCTAGAAGAGAAACGTGAATTTAGAATTTTATTATATTCGTATATTGTCAAAGTGCAATGACATCTTCTTTTCTTCGATTTTAATTTTTGAAAGAAATATATAGGTTGGATTTTTTAATCTTTTTTAGAAGTTTCTGTTATGTTTCTGGATTATTTTCTTTTGTTAGAGTGAGTAATTAATTAAAAAGTTGTGTTGTTACTTTAATTGTAAAAGCATAATGATAAAGTTTAGGATTCAGATGAAATGTGACTCGTATCAGTGAAGTTATCGAAATATTTAGGTTTACGAACTAATACTTAAATAATAGCATACTCTCCCTCCCTTTTCAATGTATATGATACATAAAAGAAATAATTATATATGTAAAACGTACGGTAATTAAATTCTTTTCAGGGCTTAAAAGGTGATCCCGGTGAACCCGGACCCCCAGGACCTGTCGTTTACATCGACGAGACGGATGAAAAATACATTTATGTACCAGGACCTCCTGGGCCACCGGGACCAGAAGTAAGTTTATTTCTTAGAAATTAATTTTGGAAAAATTCATGTTTTTCATTTTGCGATAAAAATGTTACTAAAGAAAATCAATTTCGGATCACAAAGTTATGAGTTTCAACAGGAAAATTTGCAAATTTAATTTGTTTTTTCTTTCAGTTTTGGAAAAGATTTGTGCGTTAATAATTTATAAATAATAAACATTCCTTAACTTTAGCTAAATGAAATTTTTTTCACAAAAGATAGTCAGGAGCTAATCATATTGCTTGCTTAAATGTCCATACAAACATCCCTTCATACATTTATTCTGCCCTAAGATCGACTTCTTTTCAGTATAATGAAAGAACATAACCATGCATTTGGATAAATTTTAACAAAAAGTAATATTATATAATTTTTAATAAACATTATATTGTAAAAGTTTGGTATTTAAGTATTTAATTCTGAAATGCTTCTAATTTCCTTTTTCTTGTCCTCATTGTCTATCTTTACCTTTTGGTTTGTTCAGTATTAAAAAAAATTAGTATTTATTATTAAATTCATCGAGGAGATTTAAAAATTAATTAGAGCATTATATCATTTAAAAATCAATATACACAACTATTTATCTACAATATGCACAGACGTTTTTGAGAAACTTTAAAAATTATAATTTTTATTTATGTGTACAATGTATTTCTGTCTTGTGTTTTTTTAAGGGACCACTAGGAAAATCTTCTCCTGGACCACCTGGTCCACCAGGTCCTCCAGGACCACCAGGTCCATTATTTGCAGGACCACAGTGGGCTAACCTCACTAACGGTAATGGAAGAAAAGGTAAGCCAAGTTTGGTAAAACATTTTATTTGATGAGTTATTGTGGGACATATATTTCCTAATGAAAATTAATTAATCTAGCACTTGCAATTCAAGGTGAGGCCCAATTTCCTCTTTAGAAAATTTTAAGTAGAACATTTAACTAAAAGTTGATCGCTTTATATGTGGAATGCATTTTAATCGTCTAAATCAGGCATGTCAAACACGCGCCAATGCATAGTTGCTTTTGAAGAATTTTTAAATATCAAGCTTTTAAAAAATTCTTTCATTTTGAAATTTATTTGAGCTGAGCTTTATGTGCTAAATTCATAATATATTTACCAGTTATCTATTCTCGTTTTAAAAGAAATATTATTTCATAATATAAATAGCTTTCAGATCAAAAAATATTTTTCATATTCTAACAAAATTTTCCGTTTAATTTTATTGTAATAAATTATTTTTTTATTAAATTATTAAATTCATTTGATAATATTATTCACTATTGATAGCCCTACAATTCATCATATAAGCACCTTTTATTTCCCTTCCTCCTTCTCTGCTAAGGAATATTATCTTAAAAGTCGCTAAGATCAATACGTTGCAAAATATTCACAAAGATAAATGATCAGAATTGAAATCTCAGTTTTTCAAAAATAACAATGTTTATTCATTAAATTTGTTGAAGGCAATATTGCTGCTGTAAAAATTAATTATATATAATCACATTTAACAGCAAACACACAAATTGAAACCATTTTCTGAAAGGAAATTTATCAGTAAATGCTTAATTAAAGCAGCGTTAATGTCCAGTAAAAAAATTTAAAAGTATAAATTAAAGTTGAAACAGTGTAAGTAGTAGAGTTGATGAAATAGCCGAGAATTGGTAAAATCACCATAATTAACAAAATATCAACATTTCGAATCTACTCCATCACAATTGGAGAAAGTGCAAATATTCGAAATATCATTCAATTGGTACCTTATATTCGTGGATGCGAGGTTAATTTAGAAATAATTAATGAAAACTCTTTCGAAATCATTACTATGTGTAATACAACCACTGGAGCTGTTACTTTTGATGCACCAAGGGAAATTTTGAAGTATAAGTTACCATTGTGGAAAAAGTTGGCTTGCCTTACAACTGATGGTGCACCTACCATTACTGATATTATTAAAGGAGTTATTGAAATATTAAAAGAAACATTCAAACAGCATGGTAATAATTTTGAGCATTTTTATTGTATTATTTCATTATATTTAGTGCTCCAATGTTTTAAGTGTAGGACATGTTTTAAAAATAGCCACCAAAATTGTAAATTATATCCGAGTACATAGACTTAATCATTGTCAATTTACTTCATTTCTGGAAGATGTAAAATCTGAATACACTTATCTACCATATTATACAGAATTTGGATGGCTAAGTGTTAAAACGATTTTTTCATAATTTTCTTAGAAACAAAAAATTATGAACATACAGAATTAAAAGTACATGGATAAAGTGCATGGCTTTCTCAGTTCATATAGCAAGTCATTATATTCAACTTAATCTTAGGTTTGAAGGCAAAAACTATGTTACAACTCTATTTGATAATATTCACGCTTGCAAATACAAGTTATTACTTTGACAAAAATAAAAAGGAAAAGAAACCTCTCTTCTCTTTGAAAGCTGTAAATATCTATTGATTAAATCATCTAAATTAAAATTTACAGAATATGTTCACCAAATTAAATTGTAAGAAACGGAATTTGATTGAAAATATTTTTTGTTTTAAAATTGTGAATTACACAATTACTTCACTTTTTACTTCACTTCTATCTATAGTTATGGAAATTGTCAGTGAAAACTCACAAATGAAATTGATTGAAATGCAATGTGATTTCTTTGCTGAAGTAAAAATGTATTGTACAAGGAAATCCAAAATTTTTATACATATTTATCTGTAGATCTGTTTCCTAAAATGTTACTGTTTTTTACACGCATAATAGCTATGTACGGAAGCAGTTAAATATGAAAGCAACAACTTTTTAATGAAAAATAACAAAAATTCAGAAAAGCCAAGAATAACCGATCAACATTTATCGACAATTTTAAAAATTGCATCAGCTCAAAATGTTCCACCAGATTTTGATAGCGTGCTTTAGGAAAAGCGATGTCAAATATCTTTTAAATAATAATATTAAACTGTTTTATTTTTGTTTTTCATAAAAAAAATACATAACATCTTTACAATTTAAAAAATAACATGGAATATAAAACGACTAAGTATGTATAATATACGAAACATTGAGCTTGACAGTCTAATAAATACAAAACATAATTATTCTAAAAATCGTATTTTATTAATTTTTCTGAACATTGAAAGCATGCGAACTCCAACTTAACATAAAATAGATCATTCGGCCCGTAATATCATATGGGGATTACATACTTGGTTTAAATACATGTATGAAATTATTCCATCACTTAAAAAACGAAATTTAAATTTATAAAATTAACTGAAATTTTCATGATATAAAATTACAGGAAATAATATGTTGTAATATATTGAACAATCAAAGTGTGAATGAAAACATTAATAGTAATTAAAAATGTAATGATAAACTATTTAATATATAATAGCTCATTATCATGTAAAAGAATATTGTCACGTGAAACTATTTTTCTTACTACGCAGTACATAAATCTTTAAATTTTTCAGAGCTAAAAACTTAGAACTATGTTAATAGCTTTGATTGTAATTTATTTGCACTATTGAAAGTATTTTTCAAGATTCTTCAATAATTCTTAGCATTACAGTAAAAAGAAATTACCTTCAAACATTTATTTTTTGCTAAATTTAAGATGAACTTCTAGCGAAGATGCAGCATTTAACATTTTGCAACAGTTCTGTTCTGATTTTAATTTGAAACTTTACGGATGACTGTCATATGAAGTTTTACATGCTATTTCATAATCTGTCATTAAGCACTTTATTCGTGAATATTATATAGCGATGCTAGGTTTTATTATTGCCTACTTTACTTTGTAAAATGATTTTACTATGGTCTTTCGATTTCATTTCTAGCGAACCCAAGCTTATTTTCCATTAACTCAGCATCCAGCACAGCTCATTGCAGTTAAATTCATTTTAACATACTTTACATTTCTTTAGTTTAACTAATTATTGTTCGCTCTCAAATGTTTCAAATTAGCGTGACGTGAAAGTAAGAAAAAAAGAGCGAAAGGTCAGGTGTCGTTCACAAACTAAATGGTAGATCAAAATTTCGAAATTCACCTCTAATGGCTTGATTGTTGAAAAGTGTTACACCAATTATAAGTTTTTGTAATATTATAATTATTAACATAATTGTAAACTGTTTGCGATAATCCCTTTGTCATACAGGCACATTTTTATGAACTCCGAGAAGAATAAAACCTATATTTTTATTAGTATGGGAGAATATTTCTTGAATGTATATTATCATAACTTTAAATGAACGTTTCTTATTGTATAATACATTTTCTCTTTTAGTATTTAAAATAATTCCTGAACAGAGTATGTAAGGAAGGTTACTTAGGCGTATAAGAATGAAATTTAAAAAAAAAAAAAAAAAAAAAAAAAAAAAAAACTAAAGGAATAAATAAAATTTTTTGGTACATTTTTCGAATACTTTTTATGGGATATATATTTTTCTGGAAATAAGAATTAGAGGAAAAACATTGGTATATCTCTTATTGCCTCCAGAATTGCCTATAACTTAAAAAAAAATCTAACTATTTAGAAAAATAGAAAAAGTTTTCAAAAAATCCTTATGAATTTAAATATTTTTAACTTGATAACAATAATAATAATACTTGAAAAAAGTGTGCTTTACAGTTATGTTTTTTCCCTTGTTGATATTCTAATTAAGTATAAATACTACGACTGATTGAATAATTCTTAATTTAAACAACTGGAAAAAATGTAAAAAAATTGAAGAGCATGATTTCCAATACACAAAAGTTTATATTTCTATCGGTTTTAGATACGTTAATTAATTTAATAATTTAAAAGTATCGTTATTTTCAAATGAGGAAAACAAATGATACAAATTTCATACATTACAATTTCACCATCATATCACAAATAATTTTTGAGAAAAATTAAGTACACGTTTAGAATTTATGTATATATCGATGGATTAATTTCTCCTTTGTCTCTCATTCTCTTATTTCAGATTTCATTTAATTTTGATTGACTACAGATAGCAGCACTTTCGAAAAAGTCTCAATTCAAATTATAAAATTGCATCCATTCGTTATTCGGGGCATTCAATTTGATTTTGAATTCAACCAATAGATGGCAGCAGCAATTGACTTAATACTTATGTATGGTTTTGTACTCTGGAATTTTTAAGGTTTGCTTTCTATAGCACCAATTTTTTTTAGGTGAGGTGTACCTTAGCGTGCTTTTAACCGTGGATTTATCTATAGTGATAGTGAGTCACTTGATCTCCCTTAAAATAATAAAATAATTTTTAAATGAATGAGGTATTTATATACTTTGAATAAAATAAACTTGCAGTAACAAAATAAGAAATTTAAATAACTGAAATCAAATCTTGTTCCAAAAAGTCTAAGTTTGAAAAATTATAAGATAAAATCTCAGCATTTAGTTTGCTTCTATTATTAGATTTAAGGATTTGAATTTGAATTATTGTTTGGAAAAATATAGTTCTTACTTTCAGCATTATTTGTTTGGAATTGTTAAATGACTTCCTATCAAAGAAATTTGCCCTTTTTTAATTGAATTATTATTTTAAAAAATGTCATTTCGAAGAAGCATAATGTCTCTCCTTTTTATTATCCTCCTTTATTACTCCTTGATCTGCTTCATCTTTTACATAAGAGTTCTACGTCTGTTTGTGCTTTCGGAATTTGAAGCATCGGAATTAAAGAATATGGTTAAAATAAACATAACTTTTGTTTATTTCATAGTGTTTAAAAATTAAAAACACCATAACACACATACACATGAATTTAACCAAGTTTTTAAAACAGAGGGACGATTGTCTTGCAAAAAACAATTTGACTGAGAATGAATTTTAAAAACTGAGGTAATTCAATTGAAATAATAATATTAAATATTACAGTAATGTTTTACAAAGAACTTCGTGGACGTCTTTAAAAGAAATCTTTTCAGATCTATTTGTTAACTGCGGAATAATCAGCTTAACGTTTCCAATTTAAAATAATGATATCACAGAACTATATAAATCAAACTACTCTTAATTTCAAATCCAACACATTGTTTGGAAATCATCATATTTCTTTGTTTGTTATCATTTGACAAATTTCTTCCAAAGAAAAAGAAAAAAGAAGGAAGAGAGGTGGAGGGGGGGGTTAAGATTAATTTGAGAATATTTGCAAGTACTTATGCTGTCAACTTTATGTAAGTGAATATCGGATGAATTGAATAATGTGAATCAGTGACGCACGCAAGGTCAGTGTCCTGAAAGTCCGAACACCCCCCAAAGCCCTTGAGTTTTTTTTCGATTGATGATAATCCTATATGCATATATAACGAAAAATTTAATTAAGTACTTGTAATTAACAATTTATTTTATTAATTAATGCTAATTATTAATTCAAAACTTTGTTTTTTACTGTTTTTTGTTAACTAGATTGAGACAAAATCAGAAGAATCAATTGGTGTTGTCTTGAGGTATGATACGAGTTGAGGGACTTTCGACCATGGACTCCCCCCTTGAAAAGTTTTTGTGTGTGCTACTGATGTGAATAAATATGAATATCGGATGCATGAATACTATAATAACTTTCAAAGCTATTATAAGCATTGTTTATCGTGATTCCTTCGGTAATGTTATAAAAACTTTGAGTAGATGAATAGTGCGATGTTAATATTCACTCACTTACTCACTCGGTCATGTTATTAAATTTTACTCATAAATTTCTTTAACAAGAATTCATATACCGGGGGTCCATAATTAAACTTGAAATTTGAAGACAGTCTACAGCAAAAACTATTCATTGGAATTGCATGAAAATTAGGTAATGGCAGAATGAAGTGATGGGAATTTTATCAAGGGGGAAGAAACAATGAGTTTCAAAAAACCACCCCTAGGTGGCGTACCGTAGCTTTATTGAGAACATAGAAAAAATCATCAAAAGTTTACAAAACAGGCTCGATATGCTGTCCACCATTGTCTGCTACCATCTGGAAGCGTAAAATCTCCTGTTCGACTGTTGAAAGCAGCCTGAAATGGGGAATATTACGCACATGGTGTTCTATGCTCTCTTTAAGGTCGGATAGAAATGTGTGATGCGATCACGGTAGACTATGACCTTGAGGTATTCCCACAGCCAAAAGTTGAAAGGACTCAAGTTGGGGTATCTAGGAGGTCAAGCTGTAGGAAAATGCAGGCTGATGATTCTGTCATCACCGAAATGGCGGCGGAGCGCTTGTTTCACACAACGGGTGATATATGGAGAAGCATCATCCGGTATAATCATTGTGGTTGTATCACCTCAACTTGCCTGCCACTTCCAAATGGTAGCAGACATATCGAGCAAGTTTTGTAAATTTTTGTAGATTATTTATATGTTCGCAATAAAGCTATGGTACGCCACCTAGGGCTGATTTTTGAAACTTATTGTTTCTTTTTTCTTACCTCGATAAAATTCCCATCATTTTATTCTGCCATTATCCAATTGTTACGCAATTCCGCTTTTAATTTTTGCTATAGACCAAGGGAGGCGAACCTTTGTGGGTCAACGTGCCATTTTTTTCTAAAAGAGTGTTTAATGAAGTGAGAGTGTGATTTATAAACTTAAATGTCTTTTTGACAGTGGTACAGAGCTACTTTAAAAATTTTATGTTGTAACTGTAGTGAGTGTAGTGTTTAAAACTTAAGAAATACTTATTAATTCATTAAATTTAAAATAAACTAAAACAAATACCTTTGACTTGTTATTATTGGGAAAATAATAATAAATATTAACAACACAAAACTCTATTTGTTACGAAAATATACCTTTTGCACTTGTATAAATGTTTTAGTAATATGTATAATTCAAATTATAAAGTAACATTAGGGTGACTTCTGTTGTTGCAGATTGAATGACAAATAACGTATATTAGAATTTAAAGATGTTACTTTTTGTAGAATTCATGTTGAATTTGAGTCACATTTGCCAGTTTGTAAGCAGTTAATTACTTTTGCTATGGTTCACTTTTTTTGACAAGAGGGTTTGTGATATGTTTCAAAGTACCGTTTCACAGACAATGTTCGTCATACCAATATTCCAGTACATAAAACACACACCACTTTGTCGCCTTTACTAATAATGCCATGTCTCTCTATCCCCCAAATTTGAAATTCTCTGTTACACTTACTATCTTGTATTTTTTGTTCTTTTGCTGATATAGCCATGTTAAATAACAGTTAAAAATTATAAATACAACACAGATAAACTTTAAAATAAAATTGTGTGAATGAAATTGTTTATGCTATGTGTAGACAAATTTTACATCATAAGTAAAGCTACAACGTAACGAAGTCAAGACAATAAATAACAAAAGGTGTGCCTCCCGCCGCTCTTGACCGATCACTCGCGCATTTGTTCGTAATACTTCAAAGTGAACTTTAGAATTTTGAAATAAAATGCAAATCATTTTGATCACTGGCGTGCCATCAATGGCACGCGTGCCACTGGTACGCCATCCTTGCTATAGACCCTCAACCTTTGCTAATAGACCCCTAGCCATGTTTTTCGTTTTTGGATAGACCTTTACTTACCTATATTGAATTTTTGAAATTTTTTTAACTTAAATGTCTTTTTGACCGCTTGTATAGCGCTATTTTAAAAATTTTATGTTGTAACAGCGATGAGTTTAGTGTTTAAAACTTAAGAAATACATATTAATTCATTAAATTTAAACTAAATTAATACATAAAATAACTGAGCAACAAACAAATACTTTTAAAGAGTGGAAAATCTGGTGGTTGAGTTACAAATGTTCAGCATTTGGCATCAATCTTGTCAGATTTAAGCTTAAATCTTCTCTAATAGTAGTGACCGATCTTTCTTTTTTTAAAGTGTATCATCTTTCCTCTCGGTTGTTGGATATTTGTGGAAGTGATTTCGTAAAAAGAGATGGAAGTGTATAACAGGAAACCGGGAAGCGCGCGCTATTTGATTTGACCAATGAGCGCAATCGACACAATGGTGTCGATCGACGTGGCCTGTCCCCCCTCCCCTTCATAGTTTCTTCACTACTGATTACCTGCTTTGGGCAGGGGAGGGCTTACACACTAAAATATCAATCCCAAGTTAATCCTATGGTGTCATTTTCTTGATGATATGGGGTTGATATTAGGGGGATCGATAGTACTACCTGTTTGGTTAGGAAGTACAAGGGCTCGACCCCCTGGACAGCATACTGCCAATAGCCCTAAGCCCCTCAGTTCGCTCGAACCTAGCTCATTCGATCCCACTGCCACCATTGTATATTCTCAACAAATTTCTTGCTCATAGGGCATGCCTTGTATTTTATTCAACGTTTTAAATTTTTTTAAAACTACTTTTAAAATTGTAATATCTTGAAATATATTTGAGTCTCTGCTTCGAGATTTGAACCACATGTTCCCCTCGTTGAGGCTCATCCATTTATCCATTTATCCCCTTATCCCTCTTTTGGTAAGCCTGGGGGCTCCAGCACTAAAATATCATGTTCCCACGTTATTCTTATGGGGTTGGGTAAAAATTTTGCGCCCTCCCCTTTGGAATTGAGCTAGGGTCTTGAGATTTGGAGGTTCAATAGTATTACGTCATATCGCGAGATATACGAGAAATCGACCTCCTCAGGTGTCTCCCCCCCCCTACAAGGCTATTTCCTTTATGTCTCTATAATCCTAGGCCACCTTGGTCATCCGTGTCTGCCTGATTCGATAGATATCCCTAAGAGCTTTCTGCACATATAATTGTATTACATTAAGGTATGTGACTAACTTCGGAGCACTTTTTTCGAAATATGTAAGAAAATTTTCAATTAAATAAACACTTTTTTCTTTAAAATAGGGCATAAAACTAGGAATTCAAGTACAATTTCCCCAAAATTAAAAATAATTTTGGATATATTGGGAATTTTTAGTGAAATTTTAGTGAAAAATTGCAGTTACGGTAAGGCTTGTGTTGAAAATTCTAATTAATATATTCGAATAATATTTATACAGTACATAAACTATATTATTATCTGTGCTTAGAGCTATAAAATTTGTGATACCTTTGAAAAGTTTTTGAAATATGTAATTTTTTATGCAAGAATTCAATTTTTTACAAAAAACTAATGTTATCTTCTCACAAAAAGTGCAATAAAATACATAAATATATACACAGAGATTAGATTATAGTCTATACTGGAGATAAAACTAAATAAACATTTTCTGAAAATTTTAATTCAATATCTTAAAAAGAAATGCTGTAGTGAACTTTACCGTGAAGCAAAAAAGTGAAAAGCATACTTTCTCAGAAAATGCATTTAAAGATTTTAATATGGTACAAAAAATTTTCTACTGTCTGAACATTTTTTAAACTCACCATATTTATGGATCAAAATCTCTTTAGCTTCATGTTTAGCTAATTCGGACTTTTTTAAAACCTTTTGCTGTTTTCTGGAGAGTTTTATAGACTATAACAATTGTCGTTTTTAGTGAAATTTTGATGAAAAATTGAATTTACAGAAAATTTTAATGAATGTATTCAAATATATTTATACAGTACGTGAATAACATCTTTATATGTGTTAGGAATTGAAAGATTTGTAATACTTTTGAAAGTTTTTTAATTATGCCAAATTTTACGCAAAAACACGATTTTTTAAAAAATTAATGACTTTTTTTTAATAAAAAAGCAATAAAGTACATAAATATATACACAGAGATTAGATTTTGATTCATAACACAGATATGCCTAAATAAAACATGTTCTGAAAATTTCAATTCAATATCTTAAAAATATTTTATGTAGGGATCTACTTCCGGTTTATTAATTATGCTATAACTTTGCTTCTAAATGTCGTAGAAATAAAAATACAGTGTTTTTAGAATCTTAAATGTATGAACTATTTTTTAAAGCATAAAAGCAATTTCGAAAATTTCCCCAAAACGACGAATTTTGGGTAGTCATATACCTTAATCCTATCCCCCCCCCCATTTCCTTTTTTTAAAAGTATTTTAAATTTTTTAAAATCGTCATCTCTCTGAGGATATTTGAGTCTCTGCTTCGAAACTCGAACTATAAGTTCTTCTCAGTCAAACTACATCTTTTTGTCCAATTTATTCTATGGTAGTGGGCCAGAATGGGGCTTCGTGGCTAAAATTAAAAACCCCATGTTAATCCTATGGGGTTTGAAGGTTTGGTGGTGTCACGAACTAAGTGAAATGGGATGAGGATACTTGAGGAATCCCTCCATCTTTGCTTAGCTCGGAGTTATCCATGTTCGTTCTCGACACTGATGCCTCCCTTTCCATAGGGAGTTAATTTCGTTATTTCTTTCTGCCCTACCTCCACCCCATTTGCACCTACAGACCAAGGACCTACTGTGTTCGATTTGTCTCCTTTTTCTCTACAAACAGACTGGGTTTCCAGTTGCTAGGTGTTCCACTTCTATTTTATTTAACTATTTTAATTTTTTTTAAATCGGAATAACTCTGGGGTTTTTTGACGTCACACTCGGAATATTCTGACAAGGTCCTCAACTAACTACTACACCATAGTTATAATGAGTCTCCGCTTTCCCCCAAATTGAACAAGAATAATTATTTTTGATAAAAAAAAATTGCATTACTTCTTGTATTAATTAAATAAAATTTTCCTTAAAAAATTATTCGATAGAAAATTATTTCCAATCATATCCGATTCATTTTTTTCAGAATTTAAGTTACTATTGCGTATTTTTTTAACACGATAACATGCCAGATGTTACACATCATATGAGACTACTGTAAGGCTCGTTTATATTTTTTATTGTTTTGTTTTGAAGATTGGCAACCGCTCTGAAACTTCTTCTTTCAGGAAAAGGTATTAAAAACTTTCTCAAGATGTTCCATAATTCGGGATAAATAACAGTTACTTCTTTTTAAAGCCCAAACTGCCGACATCCGTTTCTAATCTTTACTTTAAGATCTTTGTTAGTGTCTATTACGTAAAGCTCCTCTTGTAATCTGACATTTGTTTTTTTTTCAATGTGACCACATGAATTCATTGTTTATTGTGGTATTACAATAGTCAAATCATTCGAAAATCTAGTTTCAATATCTGAATAAAGGGCGTTTAAAAGTTGATAACAGGTTAAAACGTTATTTTCCTGGCAGATTGTGTGTGACAAATTGAGTAACTGGTAAAACTCCCGACTTTCAATATTATACTCTTTTAGCTTAATTCTGCCAAGAAACACTGAAATGATGGTCCTTTTTTAATGAAATGTATGCTGTCGCCTAGTAATTGCAAATGAACCTCATTAAATTTAGTAAATAAATCTATTTTCATCTGGTTTTCACTTGATTAAATTTTCTTTTAAATTTAAAGTCACGATCTGTGGGTTAGTCTATCGTAGACCCCCATTCACATCAGGGTTTGCAATCCTGCGTTATATTTTCAATACCGGAATTTCGGGATTACATTAGCCAAATCCCGGGATTAGGATTGGACTATTTATTAAAAATACTTACACATTGGCATGGTTGAAATTGCATAAAAAAGCCAAAAATATAATTAAAAATTAAATAACATTAATTTAATTGAAGCAAATAAAAAATATTTCAACAGAAAAAAACAAACAAAAATAGTACAGAATGAAATTAAAAGAGCATTTCTTCCTTTCTTGAGTTTCCATAAATAAGCTTTTAAAAAACACAGCTTGTCCAGCGTTTCATCGCTTAAACGGCTTCTTATTTTTCTTACAAATTGTCCTGTCTTAGAAAATGCTCGTTCGGATTCTATAATAATAGGTGCTATCGTCATTAAATAGGAGTATGTTCCTTTCAGGTAGTCACCACATCTCTCTCCATTTTCAACTGAGAGACATTTCTATTTGAATTTTTGATGGTATTGTCTCAAATCAAATAGACTGCATTGGTGCACATATACCCCTTTGATAACTTTATCTAGTTCTTCTGCTACACTTAATAGTATTTGTGTATAAATTGATCCAGTTATTGAATCAGAATGTGAATCCCTTTCAAGTGTTACCTTATTTGAAATTGAAGATACAGTCGAATGAGCTGTTAGTAATGCAATTGGATTTGTAGTGTCTCAAGTATTTTAAGCAGCTCCACTATTAATTAACGGAATTTAATTAAAGGAACTGCGACAAAATCTATTCTTGGGATGTTACTTATATTATTGTGTAAGTATTGCAGTAAGCCACTTAGATCTGTGCGATGTTCTCGCGTACGAGAAATGAGAGCTGTGCATATATTTTTTTGCTTATAGCATTTATAATTGCACAAAAAATTCTACGTACATATTTCATAAGCAAAATTTTGATGAGAAAAAAAATTTTAAAATATAATTTAGACAAAAATTTAATCCCGGGATTTCGAAATCCCGAGGCTGCACACCCTACTTTACATCTCATGGACCCCCAAATTATTTTTTCGCTGACTCGGATCCCTTGCAGTTCATTATATATCCATAGGGATCAATATAGACCACTTTGGGAATCCCTGCATTAAACAATTTTAAATAATTAAAATGTAGGCACTGAACATTTTTTTTCCAGCTCAGAATGGTAATATTCTAGAACTCTAAAGAGGAATTAAAGCTAATAGATTTACAAAGCATAACGCAAATTCTATTGAAAGTACTTTTTTAATATATATTATAAAATTCTTTTAAAAAATTTGCGAAAGTTATTTAATTACATACTAAAGAAAATCGGCAAGGATCGTCATTTAAAGGGGTATTGTTTTCAACAGAGATGCAATTAAATTCTTTTAAAGGATTAGTAAACAGATACAGAGATTTTCCATTGATAAATTAATGAGTGGATTCACATTAAAAGATAAATTTGTATGAATAGATGACTAATAACACATCAGCAGAATAGAATGCAAACATGGCGTATGCTTTGATAAAAAAAGTCTAAGATGCTAAGAAATCCTTCTTGTTCTTACATTAGTATTTTTTTTTTCTAGGAAAGCGCATAAAGGTGGCTTAACAGAAGAACGTTCTTTATTATAAAAAGAAAGAAAGCGTGTTTTTCAAAGAGCAAAGGCGACAAATAATTCAGCATTAGTAAATTGTATCCTTGCGTGGAAATTAACTGGAAAGGATCTTGTATGGGTGATTATACGGAATACAAAAGAAAAACTACCTACCAAATTTACGATCAAGGGGAAAGTTTATTGTCTCTTTTACAAACTGAGAAGGACTACTTCTTAAAAAAGTTGTTGGCATCTTTCACATATATTTCGGATATTGCCGCTAAGCAGTACATTAAGTATTTATTCATATGTTTTCGTCTGATTTTTATAACGAATAAAAAAATTAAAATATTTTTTTCCGCAGCTTCTTTCATTTATTCCCTTAGTAATCATATTTTCCCCCATGTTTTTATCCTCATTGAGACGATTTTAGTCATTGTCCTCCCTGAAGTTACGTTGTATTTTGAAAACATTCACCGAGAAATGTGATTCTTTTTCCCTTCAGAAAAAAAGAAAGAAACTAAGAAAAATAATAAAGAATAAATCAATTAATATGACGCGCATGAGATATAATTTTTTAACTTATGACCCTTAAAGGCACAACGATGTAGATTGTTGTATTGTATGCTTAAAACATCATATCTCTTTATGAAGCAATCTTTGCATAGAGTTATTTTTTAATTTTAATTTTATCAAAACTATTTCATTGCTTCAGAACGCTACTATAATCATTGGTAGTGTATTTTTTTATTTTTGACAGTTTTCTTTGCTGAAGCGCAATCTAAGTACAACTTCATTCCAGTGGGTGTTACGAATTACGATTATTTATATATTAATATTAAAAATATACATAATAATAATAATAATATACAGGAAAAACAGTTTTCGGATAGTAATGAGTAATACAATCTCTGACAATAAAGTTAGTTGAATATTCTTGTAACATTAACGTAAATGAAATATTAACGAAAGTTACCTTACTGTCCTTCGAAATAGTCACCTCCCATAACTATGGACCGCTGAGATCTGCTATACATATCCTGGAAACTATGCGAGAAGTCTTCTTTTGGGATGGAGTTCAAAAGCCTTGTCATATTTCGTTGAATGTCAGGAATATCGTCAAATCTTTTTTTCTTTCAAAGCGAGTTTGAGTGGTGGGAATAGGAAGAAGTCTGGAGGATTGAGATATGGCGAGTATGGTCAATTTGCACCCCCCCTTTCCCCCTGGAACTGTGTGGTGACCTGTAGCCACCCCTTACACTAATACCTTCCTGTCTATCTGAAAATCCGGCTGGATGTGTAGGTGGACTTAAATGATCAAAAGACATAATTACAATTCAAACAGATTTATTGAGGCTTATCAGCAAATACGCTTAGACCCAACACAATTCAAGTTAAGATAAATAAATGAGAATGGAATAATGAAGTGGGGTATCAATACTAGCGGAATATACAGAATTTTTTTCAACTGAATCTAGGGAAGCTTAAACGCGCACAATTACAATTACACCCCACGCGAATAATCTGAATTTCTTAATCTAAGTCACTGACCTTATATTTTACAGAGGCGGTTCCTTCGTGACGACTTCAGGCCCTTTTTATGGCTAGAAGAATGGGTGAAGACTCCACGTTTATAGTAATAATGAATTTCACTATTTTCAATCCGCTTCTCTTCGCGTACTTCCACTCGTATCAGGCTAGCTACACTTGTCAACCACTACTTGTCGACTTCTCGATCTTTAATTCACTTGACTTCTCACTTCCTACTACTTCGCTTCTTAACTCGCGAAAACCGAACTTATACAATATATCTTATTTACATAAATCACGCCTGGCTCTCGGTGAAGATTGGTTGAAATAAATGAATTGCTTTAAGGAAAAAAAGAAGAGGTTATTAAAAGACCGTATAGATCCGTCACAACTGTTTGACGATATTGGCTGTTTGAGGGTGAGCATGGTCGTGAACAAAAAACTATGAACCTTGTTGCGTGTATTGGGGTGAAACCTTACGTATCTCCCACATTTTTCTCATCCCTAAATACTGAGTAACGATTTGTTGCAAGGATTCACGGTTAATCTGCAGTACATCAGCTATCATGCATACAGTTAATCGACGATCTTTCGTGATTAATTTCCTCACTTTCTCATTGTTTTCGTCACTGACGGAGGTCGCCAGTCTTCCGCTGTGGGTTTTGTCAGAAACATTTTCCAGGCATTCTCAAAAACGGGTGAATCACTCGTACACACACTTCATGGAAAGTGTTTGGTCTTCATGAACACGTACCAGCGCCACATAAGTTTCTTTTGGTATATAGCCAAGCTTAAAACAAAATTTTCAATTGATCTTTTGTTCCTTCATTTTCCTGTTCTCAGTTTAGAACCAACGCTCTGAACAAGCCTTTTGTAAAATAAGTCTTACATGGAACACAAACGACACTTAACTGAACAATGGGGTTAACACTTGCCGCTACGCATGTGTAGCGTTTTGTTTCGCCAGTGTTGCCAGATAGTTCATTCTGACTTTATTCACCGAGAGGTTGTATTTAAATTTTTGCATATACTGATAAATTTATGCTAGAAAAATATAGAATTTTTTGTGATGTAAAATATATTTTTTGAAAATTAAAAGAAAAAGTTATACGTAGTTTTATTTGGTATTTTCCCCATTAACTACGCCCCTTTTCAGGTTGATTTCAAATTTTATTTATTAAAAATAAAAATTCATGCATTTAATTGTTAAAATTCTCAGGGGAAAGCCAGATTAACCCTTATAGGACCATAAGGTTGCTAAGAGTAATTATTAGACCGTGTTTGTTTATTTTAGTTTGCTTGGATGTAAAATATTTAAAAATCACAAGAAAAATGCATAACAATGTGTAATTTTTTGGGAGGAAATTTTATGAGAGAATGGAATATAGAATTATTCCCATCAAATTATTTCTCATTATCAGGCATTTGTCTTAATTTGTTCAAATTTACTTTATTTTACACAAAATTATACTTAACGAATAATGTCAAACATGTGAAAAAGCACAGTAATATTTTGTTATACGACACAATAAACTGAAATGATAAAAGAGCCCAACCCATGGATGTTTTATCATGGGTGCCAATTGATTTGAGAGTCATTTTTCTTTCCCTAAACCAGAGGTTGCCAAATTATTTTGTCTCATAGACCTTGTTTGTTCATGTTTATCGGATTTGGGTAGACCCCTGGTTACGAAATAGTGAATTTTTGCAAATTATCAATATAAATGTTATTTTGACAGCTGTTATACAACTATTCAGTTTAAAAGATTTAAATTTCTTTCTGTAATGAATTATAGAGTTAGAAACTTAAGAAACGCGTGCTAAATAAATTAAAATTCAATTAATACATAACTGCTAAATAAAATAACTGAGAAACAAACAAATGCTTTTAATGGGAGGGATAAATCTGATGCGTCAGTAACAAATTTTCAACATATGTTATCAATCTTGCCAGGTTTAACGTTAAATCTTCTCGGTGAGTAGTCTCCAGTCCCTTTCCCTCCCTTTTTTTATTCTACTGTGGTATAACCATAGTCAAAGTATTCTCAAAAATAGTTTCAAAATTCTGAATAAAGGGCATTTAAATGCTGAATATAGGTTAAAATGCCAATTTTTTTGGCAGATTGTCTGTGGTAAATTGAGAAACTGAGAAAATTCACGACGTCCGATATTATACATCTTTAGCTTAATTTTAGAAAGGAACGCTAGATTTTGGCGGTTCTTGTTTTAATAAAATGCGTGCTTTCCCCTTATAATTGTAAATAAACCTCAATAAATTTAGTAAATGGATCTATTAAATAGGTAAAATCTAGTTTTCATTTGATTAAGTATTCTTCTGAAATTAATTCACTATCTGGTTTAATGAGAGCCACTATCGTAGACTCCAACTTACGCCTCATCGACCCCCAAATTATTTTTTAGCTGACGTGGACACTTTACAGGTCATCATAGACCCTTGGGGTTGATATAGACCACTTTGGGAACCATTTCCCTAAACGCTCCCGTTTTCGTATTTGTGTTCGACCTACGTTCTATTTTTTGATGTTATGTAACAAAAATGTAGATAAGGCTATAGTTAAATGCGACAATCATCAATTTTAAAAGGGAGAATGTTTCCCTTAGTCGTGAAAGGGCTAACTTAAAATCAGTAGAATTATTCAATTTTTAATTAGAGGATTTCGTGATACTTTCATCTCAGTAAAAACCAACAAAAGCAACTTCCATTTGGAGATAAATAAAATAATTTATTAATTTAGTAAAAAAAGTGCTAAAAAGATACATCAGTTGTGTATTATTAACTTTACTGACTGATTTTAACTTAGTAACTCTGATATTGAGCTAAATCTAAAGTTATCATTTAGTAAGTTATATCCTCTCATAGTAGCTACATTTGTTTAATGATAATATAAAAAGCGAGGGGATTCATAACATCAGTCCCTCTCGCAAATGTATTTTATAGAACGCTATAATTAGTAAACTAAAAAAAAAATACGCTTCACTTTTTCGTCTATGTTTGTAAATAAATTAGCGATATCACTTGAGGAAATGGAATAGATAAAAAATAAAGTTGTGCAAAATAAAGAAACAGAATGTAAATGGGTGCTGAATTTCTGTTTATGGATAACAACGCCCGTCCTTACCGTGCAAACATTGTAGACGAATGCCTTCAATTGGAGGATATCACCCGTATGGATTGGCCAGCATGCTCACCGGACTTGAATCCAATACAGCATGTGTGGGATATGCTTGGCCGACGAATTGCAGCCCGTCAACCCCCTCGCACCTGTCTACCGGAACTTCGGAGGGCAGCGCTTGATGAGTGGTGTAATATTCCCCAAGATCAGATTGATAATTTGATACTCAGCATGCGTAGGCGTTGTAAGGCCTGTATTGCATCGTCCGGGAGACATACTCCGTATTAACCATCATACTAACCATGTTATACTGTTTTTTGTAAATAAATTCTTTTTTGAAATTTGCTCCAGGGAGTAAAAATCGCAATTTTTATTAATTATGTCAAACATATAGCATCTTTTTTGCTCTTTACCTTTTGTTTAATAAATAGACTTTACAAATAAGTCAAATTTGTTTTGCTTCTGTCTCTTTCTTTGCATGAACTTCATTATCCTTAATTTATGGACATGAGTATAATTGTA
>BMAO01017838.1:0-21752 GCA_019973975.1 Trichonephila clavata
AAATTTAGTTCTTTTAAAGTAGGAGTAGTAGTATCAGCCGTCAAAAAGACATTTAAGTTCATAAATTTGCAAAAATTCAATATTAATTAAGCAGGGGTCTACCCCAAACCAAAAAACATGGCAAGGGGTCTATGAGACAAAAAAGTTTGGGAACCTCTGTTGTGTATACACTGTAACTTCTCGACAGTAGCTTTTTTTAAAGCTTACTTTTAGAAAGCAGTTAAATGTGTTTGATATTTTTTCTTTTAACTATTTTATAGCTGTCTTCACCCCCAACGGAATAAAAGTTACAATTTACTAAATTGCCTGTTTTACTTTAACAAAAAATACTTCGACTTTTAAGCAAAAAAAAAAAAAAAATCCAAATTCCTAAGCTTTATTCCCTTTGTAGCAGTATTTAACATAAAAATTAACTTCTTATTTTATTTCCTCCTTTTTCTACGTAATTAGGTTTTGAAATGCCGAAAAAAAAATTTCTATTTCTATTTCTATTGAGTTTGACACCTTTGTTTTCGAATGAATTTTAATTAATATTACTCTCTTATTCTTTGTTATTGCTTTATTAATATAATAACAGAATTCATTCGATTAAAAGACGTAGATAATTAATTCCCTCATTTTGTTTTATTGTCTTACTGGTACAGCCCTCTAAACCCATACGCAATCTTTTGATGATTACCAACTCATTGAGATGGTTATAATTATTGTTCTAGTTCTATGATGCAAATCATTCTTATTAACCGATTTTGAAAACAAAGGAAAAAAAAACGCATTACTGGAAAAATAATGAATGATTACAAAGGGTTGATTGAAGCATGATAAAGAATCCTTTATTATTGAAATTTACAAATCTCTTAAAAAAATTCCGTTTTCACAGAAAATAAATTCGTTGTTAATTTTTAGGAATACCTGCTAAATGTGTGTGTGTGTGTGGATGGAGAGAAACTAAAAAAATGAAGTTCGTTTTCTGAAACTGAAATTCTTTCTCTCTCTCTCTCTCTATTTTTCTAAATTAAAATGGTTTTAGCTGATATTGTTACAGAAGATAATTTTAATAATACAAGGTATCTCCTGATATATGGATTAATAATCGATGAAATTGAAGGTTAAGATTTCGTAAATCCAATTATAGACTGTCTTGCTTGCTTACATTACACGATTTGCGGTTTTTTAAATTCCTTAGGGTAGCAGTGAGGAATAGATTACTAACACAAGTGTACGTCCTCGTCTTATGTGGCCATGGTTCAAAATGACGAGGGGTGTTGGCAATAAAATAACCTTCAATTTATATAGAAATTAGCAATTGGAAATGGTGACAAACAAATGAAAATAACAGAATTTGTGACTGTGATTAATAGCATGACTAGATAAGATGACGATAAAAAAACGTCTCTGTAAAATTGGGAAATTTGTGGTTACAGTATCGCATGATGTGAGGGAAGGTGTCAACAGAAATGTTTTTAAAGTGAAGATGTCTTGCAAATAAAAAAAAAATTGCACTAATTGTTATGAGGGCCGGACAAACTGGACCCCGGCCCGGGGCAGCAAATTCTAATAGCGGTATTCGGATCGAATTTGAAAAATATTTTCTTTTTGTTGCAAAAAACTTGATATATTTTCTGAAATATTATTGGGTGTGAATTTGGTATTTCATTTAACGTATCTTACTTCTTTGTTTTGTACTCTATATGTTTAATGTGATTTTTCTTTTATGTTGAAACAAAAGAGTTCGAATCGGGAGTACATGTTCAATCAGGAAATTTGATAAGTTAACACATTTTTCACTAGTAACTTTCTCCCCATACCGGAGTATGGCCACAACGGACATTTCTTTTACGCATACGATGCCCGGTGTCAGCTATCCAAAAGGGAACAGGGGCAAGAAGAGTTTTTTTAGAGATAGTCACATGAGATATTTTATTTTAATCTTGGGTGTAGTTACTATAAGCTAAAATAAGTTAATAATATGGATATTTTGTGATCCCCACCATCAGTAGACTTTTTAGAAGAAATTGGCATGCTGAAAGGGACGATTTCTTCTCTTACATTTTACTAGTTTGAAATAATAACAATAACTTATGTCCTTAATTTCGAACTATTTTGTACTTAACTTAAAATTATATATAATAATGTTATGCTGGCTTTTTTCCCTGCAAAAATTACTCAAGGTGTTTTCGGTGTGTATCGGTGTGAACAATTAATCATTTTTACTTATAATTTTTTGTTTTGGAGTGAGTGGTGGCATTTTTTATTTTTGTCTGCGGGTGAAAAATTGCTCGAGCCGGTTATGGATAGAAAAATAGCAAATACTGTACCCCATTTCGAAATCTTAACTAAATGCGTTATCTTTTGAGTAATTTATATCAGGAAGTATGTAATACTTTTTTTTATGCCGAGTTAAAGTTTGATGATATTATCTTCTCTACCTCCGACTGAAACAAATTACGTTAATTTTAACTAAACCGGTATAATTTTTTGTGCTCGATTTGTGATTGTGTTTAAAGGCACGGTTTGTTAAGGTCACTGTAAAATTGTGAAATTTATGGTCACAATACCTAATAACGCCATGGAGGGTGTCACTTTTCCATATTTTCAAAAATATGCTAGTCATCATTTAGCCAATTGATATGGAATTTTTTAAAAACTTTCCCAGAACTGGTAGATTAACTCAAGTAGATCCGATGGCAGGAAAAAGCCAGAGAAATGATAAAAAGTTAATTTAAGATGATATACTGATAAAAAGGATCCTAATAAAGTGTCAAAAATGACACTAAAAAAAACGAGGCTTTTCAAAATTTTGTGAGGGACGGGAAGAATTTGAAAGTGGAAAATTTTAATAAATAATACCACAAAAATGCTTAAAAAGTGGTAGTTTAGAAGAATTCAGGTACAATCATTATTTATATCAAGATCTAAGAGAATTTAATGTGGTAGTGTATTTTTGTAGTAACTGTTTATAGACAAAGTTGTCGAGTTGTCTATTTGGTTAAAGAATTTTAAAGCTTTTTTTTTAATAATTAGTCTGGAAGTTTTAATTTTACTCGTAGTACGAAAGTCAGAGATTTTCACAAACCATCCAGCTTTGAGACTCTGAGAAATAATTAAATTCTGTGCTCTTTTTAAATTACTTAAGCGAGTTTTGATGTCCCTCATATCGAAGGCAAGGGTCATGACTGGTCTGAGAATCTGAGTATAGGTATAAGCAATATATGTCTCTTTAATACACACTTACGCGAAATTAGGTGGTAAAGTTTTTTTGGGCAATATCTTTATATTTCTTTTTAATATGAAAAATGTGTTGTCCAAAAATTAGTTTATCTAAAATCAGAACAAGGTATGTTGTATCATATGATGTTTGCTTTTAATGCTGATTTATATGCTATCTGATTTCAAATGAATCAGTTCTGTAGTTTAATATACATGGTGTAGCAACAATATATATATATATATATATGTCTTGCTATTATTATCAGAAATTATCAGGTACTTAAATTTTTTGAGTATGTAAATAATAAGTTCTTCAATAGATAATTTTAAGTCATATCGGTCTCGTAGAGACCCTAAATATTAGGAAATATCAATCCTTGCAGTAAAAACATAGCTAACTACAAAAATGTTTGGTTGTTATTTGTCTTTCATAATCTCAGAAAATATAAACACAAAAAAATTTAAAGAATTTTTTTACATTTCTTCACCTGCCTATTTTAGATATGAGCACTCACGTTTCACACTTCGTGAATTTTTGTTGCAAACAAATACAAGCTACCGGATGTTTCTTTCGAACACTTTGTTTTATTCAGACGTAATTTGAAAAGTCCTGAAAGTTAATGAGGTCAGCTCGTATGGTTGAAACCTATCGACACGTAATTACCCGATTTTTTTTTTGTGTCCGACGAAACATTTCGGTACAATCCTTGTTAAACAAATCTTGCAACACCTGTTAACATTTGAATAATTAATAATTCAATACATTTATTCTTTTGTTGCATTGGTATAGGTGTGGTCACTTGTTTACCTTGAATACAATGTTTACAAAGTAATAAAAAAATTAATTAAAAAAACCATTTTGTGTTTCGTTTTCTATAAATTGCTATCTTTTATGAAATTTTCCATATCTTTTTCAAAGATTAATTTGCGGGGAAAAAAAAGGTAAAATAATTTTCGATTATTTTGAGAGAAGCTGTATTTGAACAACTATCCGTACATCAATAACGTTAACTTAAATACAAAATTTGAATTCTATTTTGTGAAAGATATAAACGTAGATTTTTTAAATTTTAAACCTGTAACAATTTAGTTGTTGGTGATTCAGTAATAAATAAATAAATTATAGAGTTTTCTTAATCTCTTTTTCTGAAAAAAAAATCGAGGTATTACATTTTATTTAAATTTTACTACAGTTGTATTTCCAAAAGTGGAAATCTCGAGCCATTTTGGGTTATTTTATTTATATATAACTGTAATATATACTTTACAATAAATTCCTATACAAGAAATACATCTGTGGTCTTTAGTTCTGTTCTTAAATTTTATTCATTCTATATAGTATCACTCTATCGAAATATTTCAATACTTTTATTCCTGAAATTGGCAATGTTTTTTAAAATATTTTTTTTCGTAGAAAATATGCTTATTTCTATTCGAAACGAAATGAACTTATTTGAAGATCTTTGCATTAAATATCAGCTAATTTTAATTCTGAGATAATTGGAAAGATATGGTGTTAAATAAATTTTTAATAACATTTCATTAAAGGGAAAAAAAGGGAAATTTAATAAATTTGCTAATTTTAATTCATTTTTTTTCTAAAAAATGGCAAATTGAAAAAATTAAATTAAAAAAAATTTAAAGTAGAAAATTTTACAATATCTTTGCTGTAATTTTACTTTTCATAGAGGTTTCCAAATTCTCTTTAAAGCGCGCAACAATTTGTTTTGTGAAAAATTTATTTTTTAAAATAAATTATTTTTACAGTAATTAGATAAACTTGAATAAAAGTCAAATTGAAAAAAATGAAAAAAATTAATACCTAGATCAGCGGTTCTTAAGCTTCCGATCGGCGTTGGCTCCCATTCTGTATTAGCGTGACATCGTGGACCCCCAAGATTTCAAATATTCCTCTCCTCTTGATCAAAATGCAAGTTCTAGTAGAGTTTTTACATTGGGGACAATGAAGTGATCTAGTCTAGTTAGGGATGCCTTTCAATTTTTTCGCGAGACCTTTCAGGGTCTGTAAAAGAGGGAAATCTCAACGTTACATGAGAGGCTCTGCAGATCCCCTGGGGTGAACGGACCACAGTTTGAAAACCTCTGACCTAAACTAAACATTTTTAATGCAGTATTTTCCTGTAAATAGCAATAAAAAATGCCCAAGATTCAGAATTATACCTTGCCGAGATTACTACCTAGGAAAACGGTCCAGAAAAATCTTTTGTAAAATTTCCAATAGCAAAAAAAAAAAAGTAAGGATTTTTAACAGATTATTGAGAGTTCTAAATACTTCTCGGTGATTTAATTTTATTCTTCCTGACACAGTTACCCTGATTCTATGTTTTAACTGTAACGGATATTGCAGGCATTAATCATCCTATTTAACTATAAAATGAAATTTTTTCATTATTCAAATAGCCTTGAGCAAAAGGCGTTTTTTTTTCTTTTCTTTTAATTCATTAATCTAATTTCCCTTTATATTTGGTTTATTTATTTTCGCCTAGTGCAGAGAGCTCAAATTCTTCAGCACCATTCCAACTATCTAGATTCTCCAGTCGAAAAGTAATTATTCAACAGCAATAAACACAACACTTTTACCACACACGTACCCCGTTTGTAATTTTAACTGTCAATTCTAGAACCTATTTTAATGGAGATAAACCCAATACCATGTATAATGTTATACTACAAAAAATACTCCAATATTACTTGTGTGAATTTTTTTTCTTTTAAAATATAAAACGTCTTGTAAGGAGGGATTTGAAGGATTGGAATTAAATTTAACGTCAAAAATTTATTTGTAAGCAAAAAATGTGAAAGGTAAAAAAAAATCAAAATTTAAGTGAATTGGAATAAATTCTTATGAATAAATTCGACAGTTGCGAGATCACTGTTTTTGTTCACCGATTGACAAAGATTTAATATACCGTATATTTTCTAATATAAGTCGATTTGTATACAACCCGAAATTCCTTTTTTTTTTCAAAAATTTATCTAAAATTGAAACCCATGTCTGTAATTTTCAAACATGTCGTCATCAAAATGAAAATATTACTAAGTTTAATACTTTCCAATGAAATTGTTGTAAGTAAAACGCTAACAACGATAGTTTTAATTCTGATAATCCTGTTTGTGTACTGCTAGAACATTTTTTAAATTCATTTATTATCTTGTGCAATATCTGTCTTAACCATGCTTTCTGTGCCATTTTTTAAAATTTTTTTGTTTGGAATATGTGCGGGAAGAGAAATTCATATACATCTTCTTGCATTTCATGCCTGGGAGGAAAAACTCGCTATATGATGATCATATTCATTTAAATTTACACCTTCCAATTAGTTAGTGTGAATTTTACGAACTATTCAGAAACTCGGATTCTGGTATTGACATTGATAGGTTTTATGTGATTTTTTTTCTTCTTTTTGAATAAAAGTTGTATTCAAAGCACCTAAAAAATTAACCTTTAAAATCCCTTGCGCGTACGGATAACGGAAAATCTAAAACAAACCATTTTCTCTAAACTACGTTTTTCAGGGATCAGTGGATCCGTGTATACACCGATCCCCTTTAAAAAAAACTTTCAAAAATTCTCGGATTATACTCTGAAATCTACGGTTCTTTATTTTTTTAAACTAAAACATGCTGGTTAAATATGTATTTAGGAATGAGTTCTGATTGCTTAATAACAAAACACAAAAGTTTCTGCCTGATACTGTAGAAGAACCGAAAATGTTCCACGTTAGACTTTTATGTTAGCATTTAGAAATGTTTCGAAATAATATTATTGTTTTGAAATGTGGCTAATAAACATTAAAATCTGCTGTTATTATTTTTCTCCCTATTCAATTATAACGTAGAAGATTAATCTAGCAAATTACGCTTACAAAAGATATAAAAAGACTATGTCCTGATTTGCTTGGAATTAACTTTAGAAACGCCTCCGTAGCAATAGAATTGGATGGAGTTACTGGATACGTATTGGCAGCATCAAATAATTTAAAAGATTTCGAGAGAGAGAGATTTTCATACAAAAGTCCCTTGTCTGCTTCTCAAACTAGTTTCAGCAGATGGCTACTATGTGGAACATTTAAGCTTCAAAAACATTCCAAAACAATACCGGTAGAATGGTTAGTATTATATTTAGGTTTCTTTTATTTATACAAGAATTATAAGTACATGAGAGAACTTTCACAATAACATGCTGTAGGAACCAGTTCGCAACCATTTTTCAGCAGGGTTCATCTACCATGTACTTCAACAAGTAAAAATAGAGTCTATGTATTCAAGAAAAAAAAAGCTGTAAAATCTTGACTAATTGTACCTGAGACGATGGACACAATCGTGGAATTGTATTTTTTTTAAAGGTATCCGACTACTTGCGACAACTTAAAAAAAAAAAATGGAGATATGGAGATTTTTTGTTGTTGTTGTTTTTAGATTTGTTTAGTACATTTTAAGAAAAATATGCTAAAATTAAGAAGAGAAAAAGAAATTATTATTACTAAAATGGGAAAAATGGGTAAAAATTTACAAAAAATAACATAAACGTGGCCCATTCTGTACCAAAAGTTTATAAACAAAATTTCAATTTTTCTATTCTGATGTGCTGCTATGTTATTCATTTTTGAAATGACCTTCAGGATAAGAGATATTTTAATGTTTACAAAAACTAGAGCACTTTATCTTAGTTATATAAAATTGCTTAAAAAAACAGTGATTATATTAACATAAGGAATTGTAAATTTTGCAATAAAACAGTGATTGATAAATCTGAAGGTTAACACACTTTTACTTTTATACAGAACATACACAAAAAATTTCAGTTAATTATTTTCAAAACTTTTTTAGAAATTTTGCTGGCACCGTTTGTGCATTTTCAAAAAATAAATAAACAAATGAAACACATTTCGAGTAAAACGCATTTTAAAGTATGACATATCTTGCTTAAAGTAATGACATCTGCCTTGACTAAAACACTTGTAGTTTTTGTTATAGTGAACGGAAAATAATAAACGTGGTATTTTTATAAACCTAATAAGATGGCCTATAAAATGAAATCATAAAAATATTGTCAATTTTTGTCAAAATTCACAATTTTATGTAGTATAATACCTTAAATCTATAAAATTCATTTTTTTTAAATTTTTATTATTTGTTATGACAGACATATATTTCATTTTCTTAAAGCATGGCAGTTTCTCAGAAGACAATTAGTTTAGATTTGAAAAATGATCAGCATTTCAAAGTATAATGGTAATAATTTTTCTTTTAAGTAATTAGACTGCAAAATCTCCTTTTTTATAGTTAAAAATTATAATTTTGAAATTATACTTACAGGCTGTTGTTCTGAGAAAGTAACATTCATCTTGGTATTATCGAGGTAATAGTTTCGCCCTCGGAGAACAAATCCAACTGATTCCAAGCTGTATCTTACATTGTAGAAGACACAATAAACTTAAACGAAATTTCAGACTTTTTGTGAAGCGGACTATCTTTACGTAGTACCTTAATTTATTAAATCTTTGTTCGCGGGGTTCTTTCACAACTCACTTTTTTGAAAATATTTATTCTAAAGTTATATACTACGTGCTAGGTAGTCGTCTTTGAATTGTCCTTTTGATTTATTTTTCACAATTCAAATGTCTTATTCATCGTGTTTTGTTCTTTTCGGTTGCATCTTATAAACTTTTTTAAAAAAATACATGGAATACCATTGTTTTGATTTTCTTCTTATTGTATGAAATTATTCTGTCAGTTTTGTATTTAATGCTTCTGTGTAAATTTATCAACAATTTGAGATATTTTTCAAATATTTTAATTTTTTAACTATATAGGAAGTTTTTTTTATCGTAAGTTAACCAATTTCTATCTCTAAATTTTATTTTAACCCATTTATGCCGGGAGGTTGAAATTTTGAATATTTGCATGAAATTTGTATATGTTAGGTAACAAAATAGCTAAAAAGTAACTTTTACTCGACTGCTGTTCCAAAAATGGAACAGTAGGCATAAATGGGTTGAGTTATTTAAACAGCATAAGAGATTTTTAAATAAAATAAGATTTTCCTCAACTATTGGCTCCCGTTTGGAACCATGGTTTTGAAAAGTATATAAATGAATAATTTTTTGATATTTAGTGTCAGTTGAATTAGAATATTCATATACAATTGTTTTAAGAATATTATTACAAGAAAAATTATTTGAATTTAATTTTTTCTCAAAAAATGACACATATTCAAAACATTCTCCTCTAATGAAAAATGATTTTACTATAATAATATTTTGCTTATATATTTTTAAAACTTCTATACCGGGGCTGAACTAGAAGTTTTGAAAAATTCATATTATTTTCTGATTGACAATCAGCTGGCTGGGTGGTGCAGTTGGTTTGTCGCTGGCCTTCTGTACCTAAGGTTGTGGGTTCGACCCCGGCCCAGGGCCGCGGTAGCCAAGTGGACTAGGCATCGGATCGTGGCTGGCGTGTCATGAGTTCGATCCCAGTACCACTGAAGACCCGCCGTGTAGGGGCGCGATGCACGTTAAATCTGTCGAGAGCTCAAACGTCCTCCCGTTGGTGTGGTGTGGTAGTTAGTAGAGGGGGTGCCAGCTCAGGTGTCGTCCTCGTCACTTGACCATGATTCAAAATGACGTGGACCGTCCCCAAAAGCTCTCGTGTAGCTGAACAGTGGGACGTTAATATTCACTCACTCGACCCCGACCCAAGTCGATGGATTTTCATGATGCAGAAAATCAACAGTGTCCATGTCGTATGATTATGTGGCATGTAAAAAATCCGTTGAGTGTCCGTTTGGCTTGGATGCTCTCGGCAAAATTAAATTCTTAAGTACAAATTTCGCATAGGCAGAGCTCAGGGGCCTCCCTCTGGGGAGGAAACTGTGAGTAAAAATTACTTGCGGAAACAGGTATGGCCTATATGGTACCGCACTAAAAAGTGATACCAGCTCCTGGAGAATGTACTAGGTTTGCAAAGGTAGAAATACTAATCCGCAGCCTCATTAACGAAAAAATAGATTTACGATCAATTGAAATAATAACGAGCGTTTTTTCGTTAAAATTTCTTTAATATATTAAAATATGAATAAACCCACTTCTAAATTATGGATTTCAAAAATCTTAGTTCAACCCCAGTATAGAAGTCCTATCTATATATAGACAATATATTATTATTATTATAGAAGCATTTTTGACATAAAAGAAGAATGCTTTAAAAATATGGCATTCTTTCTTTCTTTTTTTTTTTTTTTTTTTGCCCAAAAATTGCATTTAAATAAATTATAATATTCTTAAGACAATTTATATGTGTATTCTAATTCATTAAATATAAAAAAATTTTCCAATTATATGTTTTTTCAAAATTATGGTTCCGAACGTAGTTAGTCACCTTAAATAGCGTATGAAATTATTAAATAAAAAAATTTTTTTGCTCAAATATTATTTTTTAAACGAAATGCAGAACAAAATAAGTCATATTTTCAATAAAAAAAAATTGTACTTAAAAGGTAAATTAAGAAGAAACAACAAAATTGATATTTTGAGAGATTTTGATTTACATATATGAGTAGATATCATTTAATATGAAAAAAGAAATGAAAATCTACATTTCGAATATTATTATTTTGATAATAAAGTAATTAATATGCTGTAAACAAAAAAATATTTTCTTATGTAGTATTTTTTAATAGTTAGAAATTATTCTTACTTATCTATAAATAGAAATTCATTTGCAGGAAAATAATAGATTTTTCAAAATTATTTTATAAAGTTCTTCAATTTTTTTCTCATGTCATAAAGTGTTTTTAAGTGCATTCACTTCAGTTTCTTGATAAACAGTGAGAATAAACATGAAAGCATTTTAGTTACTATTCTTCTTTCCAAAGGAAAATTCCTTTCAATTTATTTATGAACAATAAAAATTCGAAGTTATTTACGTTATTTTAACGCAGAGAAAATCTTTTCTTTCTGAATCACGAAACTCGTTTGAATTCATGCAGAAAATTCGCTTTGATGCCTTTTGTAAAACAAATTTTAAGTTTCAAAATAATGCTTCAAACTGGCGTGTTGCCGAAAACTAGGTAACTTTTTATTTCTATTTAAGCATGAATTTTCCTATATTTGCGTTCCTTTTAAAGTTATTAAAGTCGTTAGTGTTGACGTAACATCTACTTTGTGTGTGTCATTTAACTTCATTTATTTGAATTTGAAAGTTACCTTGAAATATTTTATGCGATTTTTATCCCCAGAGAGAGATTAGATGCACAGATACTATTATTATGTTCCTTAAATTGACGTGAAAATGTATTAAAAATTATTTTTTGGTCATAAAACTTTAACTGTAAGACATAAAGTTGTTTGAATGTGAAAGAAACAATTGAGTAATGCTTTTATATTTCCATAATCCAATTTAGATTCTACACTGATATTACAATTTTAGAAGGCCCACTCTTATTTCCTGGTGGCCGTGGTAGCCAAGTGGTCAAAGTATCGGATCGTGGCTGGCGTGACATGAGTTCGAGCCCATTACCACTGAAGACCCGCTATGTAGGGGAGCGATGCACGTTAAATCTGTAGAGAGCTCAAACGTCCTCTCGTTGGTGTGGTGGGGTAGTTAGGAGAGGGAGGGGGTCCTCGTCACTTGTCCATGGTTCAAAATTACGAGGTCCGTCTCCAAAAGCCCTCGTGTAGCTGAATAGTGCGACGTTTATATTAAATCAATCACTCTTATTTCCATTGTAGCCCTCGCCATGCTGCAGAATGAGGCATTAAAAAAAAAAATCAATCAGTGTTCTTTTTATTGTTCCCTGTTTCATGAATTTATTTTTTCCAAAATTCTGGTAGTTCTACACAATGTGGCAGTGGTAGCTGAGTGATAATGGTTGGGAACTCGCGGCAGATGTTGTTTCTAGCGGATCGTGGGTTCGATTCCTGATGACACTAAAGACGTGGCTTGTAAAAAGGCTGATGCACATGATATTTATCAAGACTCAACATTTTTATGTTGTCACGGTGTAGAAGTTTAGTAGGCTGCTAGTTTAGGTTTCATCCTTGTCATTGGACTGTGGTTCAAAATTATGAGGTTTATCACCAATACCTCTTAGACTGCTTCTATTTGCACACACAATGTTGATAAACATTCAATTCAAATGATACTTCTAATGAACCCACGTTCACTTTTTTAAATAACTTTTCTATGCAAATAAGATAAAAAAAGTGAAGAAATGTGCATTTCCTGGTTACGTTTATGATCTTCTCCGTAGCTTTTTAAACTGAAAAAAAGGAGACTTAAAAAAAAAAAGAACAGTGAACAGTGTTGAGTTATGTGTGTGTGTGTGAACAAAATATTGGTCTTCAATTATACTCTCATACGGTCGCTCCAAGCCAAACTCGGACACTATAGAAAAAAATCTTGTTTTGTAAAAATACTTTGACTAAAAGGAATTCAAAAAAAGTAAAGATGGTTTTCTAATAGTGAATTTATTGCTCTATTAAAAACAAACCAAATAACGCTAATTCATAAATTATAATGACAAATTTTTAGAGATAAAAATAAAATTGCGGAAGAAAGAGAGCGCAAGCCAAACTCGGACATCTGACAATAAAGCGCCAAATAATTGCAACCCTGAGTGAAAATTGTAGACAACTTCATGAAAAACATTGTAGTTGTTCAGCGGAATTCTCGATTTGATGTTTTTTCATTTATTGCAGAAAAAACTTAATTTATTGAAAATGTCATGGCAAAGGGGCCAAACGAGCATAGAGTTAAGGAAATTGATTATTAAGCACACTGAAGATGGAAAGTCTGTGCGAGAAATATCGGAGATTGTCAAAAGAAGTCATTCCACGGTTCATGACATCATAAAACGCTACAAAACCAATAATCAGGGGGGAAATAAGCCTAAAAAAGCCCATAACAAGATTTTCACCGGAGCAGATGAGCGATATTTAGTGAGAAAAGTGAAAGTAAATCCCTTCCTTAGCGCTCCAAAGCTAGCTATTATTGCTAAAAATGAATTAGGGAAAAAAGCTAGTCCATTAACAATTAGAAATGTGCTCCATAAGAAAAATCTCAATGGAAGAAAAGCTAGACAAAAGCCTTTCATAAGTACGCGAAATCAAAAAGTAAGACGTGAATTCGCGCAAAGGAGCATGAAAACAAGGATTTTTCTTACTGGAAACAAATATTATTCACTAACGAGAGCAAATTCAATATATTTGGATCAGAGGGTAAGCCATATGTTTGGAGAAAATCGAATGAGGAATTGCGTAGACAAAACTTGAAACCAACTGTGAAGCATGGTGGCGGATCAGTAATGGTCTGGGGATCATTTTCAGCTTCTGGCCCAGGAACTTTGCATTTCATTGAAGGGAGAATGGATCAGAATGTATACCTTGACATTTTAAAAACAAATTTGCCACTATGTGTGCAAAAACTTTCGCTTGGCAATAATTGGAGATTTTATCAGGATAATGATCCCAAGCATAAAGCTTATAGAGTGCGTTCCTGGCTCCTATATAATTGTCCTCACGTCATGGAAACACCACCCCAAAGCCCTGACATAAATCCCATCGAGAATTTGTGGGATCACCTTAACAAAAAAGTCCGGGAACACGCTGTTTCAAGTAAAACTGAGTTGAAAAGAGTATTATTGCAAGAATGGGACAATATTCAGCCTAATTTTTGTGAAAAAATGGTGCAATCTATACCTAAACGTTTTAAAATGGTTATAAAAAACAAAGGATTACATACAAAATATTAATTCATTTGAAATATTAACTAGTTTTAAAAATCTTCTTAGCCATCCGAGTTTGGATTGTGCGTTAATTTTTGTTTTGTTTTTTACCATAATTTCTGGTTACAATGTAATAATTTATATGTTTTGTTATCTGTTTTTAATACTTCAATAAATATATTTTTGAAAATGCATTTAATTATTTTGCTAATTATTTTTATTAAAATTTTTTTTTACTTAATTAGTAGATTTTCTTTGATGTCCGAGTTTGGCTTGGAGCGACTGTATATTATGCTGATATAATTTGAGAAACATCTTATCTATATTAGGATTTATTCATAAATTCTTGAATTTATTCAGATGTAAATTTTATTTGTTTTTCAACGACACAGCTTAGTTAAATATTATTTCCCTAACATGGAAAATTATTTTTGCTACATTTTTCTGGAGCGACTACCGAGAAAAGAAACAAATCGTCATAAACACCTACAACTACACACTGCTAAACAAATTTGTTCTGATAAAGAAACGAAATGATATGATCACTAAAGGAGTCCGTCTTCTTGTCGACAATGCACCTGCTTATTCATCTCAAAGCACAGTTAAGGAATCAAAGCGATGCAGCATTTAAATTCTGCCACATTCGCTCAATACTCCTGATCTCATCTAAAGTGACCTTTTATTAATTCCCGAACTCAAAAACATCAGGGAAAGAGACCAAAGAGAACAGTTGTTTCACCTCACACAGCTGAAAATTCGGCTTCTTTTTGTGGATAGGATAACTGCGTTCCTAAGCACACGTGCACCCCTAAATATTGCATGGTCCTGTCTTCTGTCATCACCCCGGCAACCTTTGACCGTGAGAAAACCCCACTCCACCCACGAGCCGGATGTAATTCGAGGATAGAGGGGTGACCACTCCCATCCCAAGACCCTAAAGAGGGCAGAAGTAGTTCGTTGAAAAACACCAAAGAGAATTGTTGGGGCCTCCTCCCTCACAAATATCATATTCTGAACCCTAATGAAATAACCAATATTTTTTGAATAACCTCATTGTAAATTCATATACTGTAATTATAATAACTGTGACGTAATTATAATAACCAAATACTTAAATTCATAACCCTCCCATTATTACTAATTTTCTCAAGCATCACACCGTTGGTAAGGTCCAGGAGCACTGTGTGGGAAGGAATGATCTTAAATGGACAAACCAAACTGTATATTTTCGAAAGCGACTCCCTTACACAAACTTATTACTATCACAAAACTATCCTCTCACTCGTCCTATGTTCCGAAATGCCATTGGTCCAGACTTTTGCTTTTGTAGATGACAATACACCTCCACGCAGGAGGAGCTTCTAGAAAGTGAGGATATCTACAGAAGGGACTATCAAGCGTACTCCCGTGATTTAAATCTCATAGAATATGTGTGTGATGGTTTGAGGAGATGCTTGGCATCAAGATTATATCCTCCGGAGAACACCAGGTAGCTAAAACCAATGCTCCTTGAAGAGGGACAACCTTTACCTTAAGAACTTCTGAGGAGCTTGGTATTGAGTATAAACAGATGGTGTCACGTAATTGATGCAGTTAAAGGCAGCTATATCCCTTGTGGGGGTGTCGGCCTATTCGGCACCCTTCTCTCACCGTCTTGCCTACCTAAAGGCGTAAGGCGGGGGAGACAAAGCATCACCAACAACTTCCATAATAACAATTAATTTATTTCTCTTCAAACACACTTAAACAATCACAAGTGAAACTACAAAAGGAAAACCTAGGAGTGATATATAAAGCGAGCTATTGATGGGAGGCTTGGAGGCTGGGAAGCTTGGAAGCTGATCGGTTTTGAAGATGGCCCCCAATACACATGTAATTTGTGTATTCCCCTTGTTTACAGGATGTTGTCAGATTCCTGAGCCGGGGGTCCAGCGCGAGCTGTCACTGAGTTTTCCACGGTCATGCAAGTTGAATGGACTCATAAATTTGGGGAGAAACCTTAACTTTTGTAACTTTGCGCTTGGTCTCTGTCCAATGACTAGGCGAGACCGAAGGGCACGCGGATGCAAAAAGGGGTAATTTGCCCTCACTTAAAAACAGGCGCCGAGACAATTTTCAGCAGATTTTTCACTGACAATAATGATATTTTGATCCCCAAATTTTAGAAAACTTCGTGTACCGTCAGGGACCATGCCAACCTCCCATCACCTCACCTCCGTTTCAGATAAGTGAAACTCCTTTTGCTTGTTTAAATATTTTTTTTTATTCTTTTGTTAATCTAACTTTCGTAATGTGTTTTAAATTGCAATAAACAAACTTAATTTAAATTTAATCCGAGTAATGTCTTTAGTTGCGTTGTCTCCAAATATTTAATTAGTACTAGCCACTATCATGATGCGGATCAAGTTAAATAAGCGAACTTGGGTAGTTGTTAAGATGTTAGTTTAAAGTAAAATTAGTCAGCGCCGCATCACTATCTAATCTCATGAATAACTCTAAGTAAACCCGACTAAGTGAACTAGACGAGGAGAACAAGCGCTAATGAGCCGGTAACTAAATATGATTCAATCTATCTTAGATCCTCAATCTAATAATTTAATATCTTAACAACTATTTCCTTAACTCGCGCTATGTTCGTGAATGAAATATTCTAATATTCGCACTTACGTACCACCGCAACAGCTCCCCGGCTCATTCTATCTTACATCTACAAAACCTATATATATAGACTTTGTATAGTCAAACTAATTTAATTATCATGGTTTTTTCTTGAGAGGCTGTGAATTAACGTGAATGCTAGCCTCAAAGTTTCCTCAAGAGGATTAATGGAAAAATGACGCGTATAGATCCGTCACACCCTTACTTAAGGACTTTGGTTTGTTACTCTTCTTCATAGACAGACAATGTTTTTTTACTAACGCCATAACGACATTATGTTAATATAAAATCTTTTCCTCTCCTGTTCTTTCCTTGTTGCGTAAAATTAATTTTTTTGGATACTATCAACATTTAAATGCTACATTGTGCCTCTGTGGTGTAAATTTCATCCAATTGATTATTATTAAGTGATCAAATTTTTTACAAAGAAAAGAGACGAAAAATTTAAGAAAAATTACAACGTAAATATATGAAACATTGTATTAAATCAAACAAAATACACTTTCATTGAATGAAATTTTTTTGAAGTGAAAACTTCTTTAGCGGCTGTTGGGCAGTTTTTGGTAGCGGAAGGGTGGAAATCTTATGGACTATGCGTTCGCGTCACCGACATGCTTATAGTAGTATATCTATCTGTAGCTATACAACTGACGTATAAGCGAAATTGAATGGATTTAGTGAAAGTTCGATGTGTATATACTGTGCATTGTTGAAATAGTGTTTTTTTTTTGTTTGATTATTATTTGAATCGTTTAACTGAAGAATCATTGTGCAGTACGATAGTGTGAGTACTAAATAAATATACTAATGTTTTTTAAGATAAAAACTAAATAACAGAAAATTATTTTAAATACTCGTATTTGTTTTGGCGTTTGAAAATTAATATGTTTTTTTAAATTATTTTAAATCTTCTTACTTATTCTGGCGTTTGAAAATTTTGTATATTTATTTTCTAATATTTAACTTCAGCAATGCATCACGCAATCCGGATTAGTATTTCACAGTGTCTCTTAGACGTTTTCTTACTACTGTGGTAAAACAGACTTCTAGTTGTTCAATCATTTTTATCGTGGATTTTGAAATTAAAAATTTTATAAAACAATACATATTAATTGTTGCCGTTTATATTTCGCCTGTAAAATCTATGAGACAGATACAACAATTTTTATTCGAATATTTAATGATTTATACCAAAGAAGATTCTGAAATACTCGATAAAAGATTTGGCGAAAAATATGATAATGTACCGATGATTTTAAGTGGAGACTTCGATATTAACTTTGCAGATGATAAAAATCTGCCACTTATTGAATTTCTAAATGAAACAATTTAAATATGTTCAATGATCGAAAACTCAGTACTACAAAATATAAAACGACGATCGACAAAATATAAAACGATGATTAGTTTTTACACACACACGCGATACTTAGATAAATTCGAATCAAACATTTTCCTTTCTTACTTTAGTTACCATAAGCCTATTGTATCTTTTTTAGGACAGAATGAAATAATTGAAAGTACAAAAAGTCTAAGTATTGTTGAAATTAATGATGACAATGATGCAAACAATTAAAATAACGTTAAAAATAAAGTACATTAAAATTTAAATAAATACAAATACTATCCATATATGATATGATTGTATATTAATTGTTATTTCAATTAAATTGTATTTATATTTTGTCATGATCTTGTACAGCCCGTAATATATTTGAATAATAAAAAACCATATAAACATGCATATAATTGTTGCTCGGTGTGTCAATAGATGTGAAAACCAGATTGATGTTGATAATTTTAGTTCAAATGTTATGAAATTTCAAATTTTAATGCTAAAAGTTCTAAGTTTTCACTTCTATCGGCAGTCTCTATAACTGCCAATTTTTTTTCAATACATCATTTGCTAAAGTATCGGAAATTTCGGAGCAAGAAATATCCCCTTCATATTGAACTTTACGGTAAGTGCTGCAGAGTGCACAATCTTACTTTCTTCCTTATCCGAAAATCGGTTACCAATCGAAAAACTCATTCAACTGCTGCATTTGTTCCAGGGCAGCACAATGTAAATTAAACAAGAATAACTGAATTTTCATGTGGAATGTGCTTTTTTTAAATGGGTAAATATTTCCACCGATCTTTTATCAATTTCACTTGGTGATTTTCCCTTTGTTTTAATTTATTACAATTTAAGTTTTCATTCAGTCTTCTAATTACTTTAAACAGATAATTGTCATCGATTTTAATATAGGGCATTTCTTCCGAACTCAAAACAATTTTCTTTATCAACCGAATTTACGTGCGATTAAGTCAAGAAACTCCATTGAAAACTGTTGTTTCCTGTGATACTAGTTTCAGACTTTTCTTCGACAAACTGGAAACATGTTTGGTAAAATTTCTGCACTTTTTTGGTAAACTTGCGTTATGTCCGGATTTGATTATCTTCAAAGTTTGACAATTTTCTTTTTATAATTACAGGAATAAATTTTTTGAAAATCGGGATTTATATTGAGGAATAAAATTGTTCAAATAAGACTAGCTTCTGTTACTGAAATATGTTCACACAATCAGTCGTGTAAATAGTTTGTTTTGTGGCAATAGATCCCTGATTATGAACAAAATATATTAATATCTCCGATAATTCATACTGTACCGCACATGGCACATAGCAGCTCCACCTGGTATTTCTGAATACAGAGATCAATAGATTAGTTTTAAAATATTGAAAAGGAGGACACTTTTTGAGGAAGGACATAATCAATAAAATAAGGACTGTTTTTCCTAAGAGAGGACGATTGGTCACACTATTATTAGTTTTGAATAAGGGGAAAATCTGCAAAATTGTTTAAATTTTGCATATAAATATAATTTTAAAATTTGCATTGTTTTTATATTAATTCCAAATAATCTTTTTTGGAATTCTTTTGGAATTTTAGAAGGAATCGATTAGTTTATCGAGTTTTTTTTATTGGACGCACACTATCACACCTGTTTCCATGCAGCGGTGTTTAGGGAAGCCGAATAGTTATTGCCATTCAGACACTTTGTAACCCAGACTACGTTGCATTTTCAGGACAATTCTTGTGCTGCAAACAAGCCATTTTCCGACTCCAGGTCCATGATGTAATTATACGATTCTGTAAGGCCCACTCGGCAACATGTCTATCCTCTCAGATGTTAGTATCGGAAAGCCGATGAGATCCTGAATGGTGTTCAGTATGACTCTCCTGAACCTACACTCAAGAGCCAAAACATTATGACCACCCCTACATTTTGCAATGAACTCGCCTGGATGACGTGGAAGGCACGTGATCAAGTGGAAGTGGTATTTAACTACTGCCGGAGAGTCTGAAGAATCATTCTTTCACTTACTTCAAGATTAATTTGACCATGCGCTAACCTCCGTTCTCGGAGGTAGCTGCGGTCGACACAGTTACCTCCACACTAGTCACTACACACCCAAACGCAAACAATAAGAGCTCCAGCATTTTTTTCTTCTAAATTTATCAATTTCCATTGGTCGCAGTTTTTTGCATCTTTTCTAATTTTAAATGTTTTCTTAAATTTCCTTCCCATATTATTTTTCCCATCACCCACCAATCATGGCAAGTGTATGTAATTAATGCTCAACAATAACTCAAGACAGGGGATTAAGACCTCATCCGAGATCATGTGCCCCATCAACCGTTCTACCGTTCTTTCACTTACTTCTGTGTGTGATGGGAAAGGCTACGGATCTAAGCGACTTTGATAGAGGGCAGAGAGAGATAGTAATAGTTGATAGAGGATTGTAATGGTTCGAAGGATCGGAACAAGTATTTCCGAAACTGCACGACTCGTGGGTTGTTCGCGAGCTACAGTTGTTAGTACTTATGCAAAATGGATGAATGACGGTGAAACCAGCAGTAGACGACATGGTGTTGGACGTCCACACGCTATCAAAGAAAAAGGTCATCGGAGACTGTCTCGCATGGCGAAGCAAAACCGGAGCCAGACAGTGGCTCAGCTGACAGCCCAATACAACGCAGGGCCAAGTAGAATAGTATTAGAAGCACACTGTTCAGCGGACACAGTTGGATATGAGTCTACGCACAGGGCCGTTTTATCCATTAGGCACTGTAGGCAACTGCCTAGGGGCCCTGCCACGTTCAGGGGCCCTGTGCTACAGAGAAAAAAAATTGACAATGTTTCTTAAACAGTAAAAATTTCATTCGAAATTTCAATGACGATTGTCTTGCTCTGTACATTACATCGACGCTATTTTAGTACATTTCTGAACGCATTCCAAATAAGATATTAATATTATGGTAGTTAGTTCATATAACGCAGTAATATAATCGCAAGCAATTTTATCGCGGTAATTTTAACGCCGACTAATCAGATGACTATACAGCAAGAGCAGCTTTTTCTACAACACGCTTGAAAAACGCGCAAAATTCTACGTTGTGAATGCACACTTACTGTTCTGGTACCTACCATAGGTATGTATATTCTATGGCCAGGCTACCAAAGAGTATGTAAAAATAAGGTTGGCAGTACTGGTTCTTTCGTCGCATGACTGGGAATTCCCCGATCCGCTAAATACATACGTTGTATTGTGTCATAGACAACATTTTTGAAACAGAATTAGAAGAACATTTAGAAGAGTTAATATTTAAGCTTATTGTATGATTTTTTTAAATGCATATATTAATTAGTTATATTCTTTTCGTTTGATTCAATATTTTATTGAATAATGTGATAATATACCTATGTGTAAAAAAAGCGTAATTATGAATAAAGTATTGTGTTAGCGAAAAAAATATATTAGGAAGTTAAAAGACGGTAGGGGGGGGGGCGAGACGAGCATTGCCTATGGGCCGCGACATGCATAAGCCGGCCCTGGCTACGCAGCAAACGTCCCACTCGTGTGCCTTTGCTGACCAAGCGTCATCACTAACTGCGCCTGCGCTGGCCCCGGGAACATCGCGACTGGTCCATGGATCAGTGGGAGAGAGTTGCCTGGTCAGATGAATCACGGTTTGTCATTCATCACGCCGATGGCCGTGTCAGATACGCCGTCTTCCAGGAGAACAGTTGCTCCCTCAATGTACAGTAGGTCAAATTTCAAATGAGACATCCTCTGCTTAATTTTCCT
>BMAO01017839.1:0-52335 GCA_019973975.1 Trichonephila clavata
CATTTGGTGTTGAATGACGTTCTGCATCGTTAATTCTTTTTACGTCAAGATGTTTGTATGATTTTAAAGTAAAATAACCAGGAGTTATATTAATTTTTTTAAAAATGTCAACACAACCCTTGTACCCATCATTAAATTGTATAACAGCATCCAATGCACCAGATTTTAAAGTTTTCAGGCACACGAAAACTTCTTTCGGTACTCTCTGCCATATAATGCCATTAAAACACTCATTTTTGAGTTTTGCGTTTTGCCATGCAGACATTTAGTTAGTAGTTCTTTGGTACATAATTCTAAATATGTAGGCTTAATCATGTTTAAAACTTCATTAGTTAAGCCTTTACATTTTTCTTTTGGTTTTTGGCCACAAGATAGTGCTCGCTGGTAGTAGCACCAACTATCTTTTCCGATGGGACACTGTCCATGCATGGGTTTCTTAGCACTTGATGAGCAATGAAATAGGGCCTCAATAACATTTTGTTGAAGACCGGAGAGGTTTCCAACATTGCTACGAACAGCAATCCCATAATAGTTTTGCAATCGGTCAATAAAAGAGTCGGTGAGTTTGCCTTTACAAGACATATTTTTATTTTTCGACTTTAGTTTGCGCAATCTCGCACCTACTCTCTTTTGAACATGACCGATGCATTCATATTTTGTGACACTATCTTTACCATAAGTATCTTTGACACTGATAAAGCCCTTGGAATCCCCGTCACCATAATATTGTGCATATTTAAGGCCTCGCTTCACAATAGAACGTTGGAAGATTCTAGTTGCACCAACAGTTTCCATTTTCAACGCAGAACCTTGAAAATTGCTATGGCATACGTGATATGCTGCAAAAGTTTCCGATTCAATGCTTTTAGGCATTTTAGAAATCTTTCTGCAGATGGGGCAATATGACGACATTATTTCAATGTTCACTACTTTACCAGTGTCAACTGACAAAGCTGCGACACACCCATTCATGGAAGTGTAACCCCTACGCTGCCATGTTCCGTCCACTGAAACACCACATTCAACTATTTTATTTTTAGAAGGATGTAGCACTAACAGTTCAGAAGCTGCTTTTTGCATTGATAGTTCACTAACTTCTGAAATCACAGACATGAGTTTGTTCTCATGATTAGTGCACGCAGTTTTACTGAGCTTGGGTAAATTTAACGTACCACATAATTTAAACCCAGCAGAAAAACCTTTACCAATTTGTCTCATACCATAAACAAATCTTGTATTTACTTCAGGACAGTTTAAAGTTTTCTTTGAACTAGAAAACCCTGAGTAAAAGTTACAATGTTTACACCTTATAACAAAATTTGAACACAAATCATACCTTGAATCCTCAGAAAGCAATAAGCCTTCTTCGAAACATCTTGGGCAACAAAGTTGTAAAAAAACATTTAAGAGGACATAAATATCTATGATTCTATCTCCTGTAAGTGTTTTAGGCTCATACTCTGCCATTTCCTCATCAAAAACAGCTGGCATTTTGATCTTTGAAGAACTGGCGTTGGTGGATGTTGAGCTACAAGTTTTGGAATCTTTATTAGTAGATCCATTACCACGAAATTGTCGTTTTCTCTTTGAATTAATTCTACGTTTTAAGTTTCCCATTTTAAATGAAAAAAATTAAAATTTTCAGCAATAAAAAAAGGATTTAACAGAAACTTAGAAAGTGCTGCGCAATCGTAAGCAAATGTAAACAAACAATAACACACTCTCTTTTCCTGCCAGATTCTGGATAAAAATATTAGTAAAAACCTGTTGCCAATTATATTTCTGAAGATTCTGAAAACTCAAATTCATATTTTAAAGTGTATAAATTTTCTACTATTGCATATTTAAGCAATACTTTGTAAAATAAAAATGTAAACAAACATTTTTTTCAACTTCCGGAATGTAGACTTGTACTTCCGGTTTCAAAAAGTAGCTACCGAGTAAAATTCAAATCCCCATAACTTAAGTTCTAAATTAGATAGAAACAAAATTTAAGCACCATTTTAAAGAAAAAGTTCAAATTTTAAAATAAAATCAAAATTCAAAAATCGAAAATTTCGGCGAAAATGACGTTTTGAAGGTGTACGGATACCTTAAGATAAAGATAAAATTATATACAGTCGACTCTCGATAATTCAAACCTTCCATAATACGAACCTCTCGCTAATTAAAAGTATATGCTCAGTCTCTAGAATAAACTCTTGATATTTCGAACTAAGACAATTCCTTACATTCAATAATTCAAAATAAAATCTGTGGCTGACCAGACTACGATCACAATAATTCGAAGTTATCTTGTAAACTCTCGACAATTCAAACACTTACTATCTAGTCCTGTTTCAAACAGGTTGGAGCTTATATGTTTCCTGTTGCATTGTCTCTGTATGTCTCCGATTTAACGTAATCCTTTCGATGACCATCTGTCTGCTATCCCTACGTGTTTCCGGTTTTTCAGGTGCTTTCCCCTTTTCAGGTGCAAGACATTTTTATTGCTTTCCTTGAAGTGGACAATAGAACGGCCGCACTTGTTGTAAGCAATCTTTATCTTTCGTTTAACACGTGGCCTTGCTACATTTGTGTTCAGAAACGAGGGTCCGCTATTGTGAAGAAGAGATGCGCAGGATCGTGTTTTTTGCGTTGGACTGACATGACGATTTATGGCTCATCTGAGTGACTTATAACATGTGACATCAAATAGGGCATGGGCTGGACTGGACCTTGCCTTGAAGAACCAATGGCATTGAGGAGAGTGTCTGAGGGAACCAGGTGTGAAACGATTTTATTTCTAATGAGGAATGGAAGAGATTTTGTGGGGCGTGAAAGATTCCTGTTCGAGAATCGCTATATAAATATATTTTTAATACAACACACTCTGAACTTTTCTGTATAATATTTATACTAGATAATATGTACATTTTAAAAATACTTTAAAGTAATTTTATACATACGTACAATTTTTTTTTGTGCATAGTTTAAAATTTATATGTGTTTGAAAAAAACTTCGGGATTTTTTTTTTACCCTCTTGATAATTCGAAGTTTTTTATTGGTTCCTCCAATTTCGAATTATCTAGAGTCGACTGTATACACCAGGTGTTCATAATTAAACATGAAATTTGCAAGCAGTCTGTAGCAAAAACTATGCAGCAGAATTGCATGAAAATTTGGTAATGGCAGAATGAAATGATGGGAATTTTATGGAGGAAAAAAAAACAATGAATTTCAAAAACCACCCCTAGATGTCGTTGTACAATGTAAGCTATTATTATATGCAAATGTTGTAACCATAGAGCAATCCGTTATTTCGGCTCTTCAGGCAAGGCGATGTGATACAACCACAATGTTTTTGCAGAATGCTGCTCCTACAAACAAAGCTCGTTATGTGAAAAAAGTGTTCCTCCGCTCTTTCGGTGACAACAGAATCATCTGTCGGCATTTTCCTACAGCTTAGCCTCCTATATCCCCCGACTTGAATCCTGGCGACTTTTGACTGCGAGGATAACTGAAGTTCATAATCTACCGTGATCCCATCACATCTCCATCCAAACTTAAAGAAGGCATAGAAAGCCTTGTGCGGTAACATTCTCCGGTTAATACTGTTTTCAACAGTCGAACATGCGACTTTACGCTTCCAGATGATAGCAGACAATGGTAGATGGCATATCGAGCATGTTTTGTAAACTTTAGATTATTTATAAGTTCTCAAAAAAACTATGATGAGCCACCTTGGGGTAGTTTTTGAAACTCGTTGTTTTTCTTCACTCGATAAAATTCCCATCTTTTCATTCTGCCATTACCCAATTTTCATGCAATTCCACTGTACAATTTTTGCTACAGACTTCTTTCAAATTTCAAGTTTAATTAAGGACATCCGGTATTTACATAAATAAATTTATATATAATATATTCACACAACAGTAGTCTATATTCACAAAATAATTTAAAGTTCCACAATAAATATTAAGAACTCAGGACAATTTTTCGCATAATTATTGCTAAAAGGGTAAGTAAACAATGCACAACAGTACTCCCTATTTTTAACACACATGTTTGTAAGTGTGTTTGAATAATGCAGTAATTTATTTGTGTGTGTGTGGTTTTAATTACACTAAAACTCTTAATGAGCACCTATCGAAATAAAATCGAATATCTAATTAGCGAGCCTTTATTTTACGAATTTCTATATTTTGCGAACTTTTCCCTTTAACCAAGAATATTTTACTATTCTTCTTCGTAAAGTAATCTCCAAATCGCGAAGTGGAATTTCTATTTAACAAAATCTTTTTCTTATGATTCTTCGACCCCCCCCCCCTTTTTTTTTAAAAAAAAATATTTCTGAAGATTGAAATTATTCTCATTTTTAATGCATTTAAGGGTGATATATAACCCTGAAGAGGTTTTATTAAGTATCTCTCTCACCGAGAGCAATAATTTACCCAGATTGAGCCAGTGGTGCTTGGCTCGATCAGGTTAGAATCATGCTGACTGGGTACGTATAGTGTTTAGCGTCGCGCGAATCCAGTCTCCAACTGTGTTCTCACGATCATCAGAGACGCGTCTGGAGACGCGCTGGGCAGCGTGCCGGTCCTGCTTTCACTATTGCATGCTACACAGGCCCTCATTCAGGAGTTAAGGCCTGAGGTGCCATTTCTTTTCCCAGCAGGACTCTTTGGTCGTCATTAGAAGCACACTTACAGCACAGCGGTACGTTGGCGACATTCTGTGAGAACTGTTTTGTTACCGTTCTTTTATAGGGCCCGGGCCTTATTTTTCTTCAAGATTATGCCAGACCACATACAACACGTGTTGCTATGAACAGTCTTACAACTTGTCAAACGTTTCCTTGGTCAGCCAGATAACCAGATCTCTCCCCAATAGAGCATGTCTGGGATATGATGGAAAGGCTACTTCATCTACCATGGAATGTTGATGGCCTGGCTTGAAAATTGGAGAAAATTTGGCAAGAAATATCGCAGACCATCAGGGTTCTTTATCACTCTATGCCACGTCGAGTGGCATCTTGCGTACTGGCTAGAGGTACGTCAACACCTTATTGAGCTCGTTACTTTGTTACTATGTTACTCTGAAATAAATCTTAACTCTTCTGATATTTTAATAATTCTGTGCATAATCTTTCTACTCACCAATTTTTGTCTCTGTTAGACAACTCATTCTTGATGCGTCGTTTTTTTTGTTTGTTATAAACTGTAATTTATGAGGTAAAAAGATTTTTTATGTGGTTTATAAATTATTTTGAAAGATCAATCTCTTTTAACGAATTTCCTCATAACTAACTTTTTCGGAGAAGTGAGCTTAAATAGAGGTCTGACTGTAGTAGTTTGTAAAATTGTCTAAATATGCACATAAGAATTAGAAGAAAATTAATTTCTGGTTATGGAAGTTTGGGTAGTGGTGTATTAGTTCGTATCGTCCTCTTTACTTGACCGCGATCAGTATTACGAAGCCCTTCACCTCGACTTAAAGCAGCTGTTTGATGTTTATAAACAAATGAGTTGAAATTAGAATAAACTAGCTCACTATGTAACCTGGCCACCATGATCACAAAGAAAAAAAAAGACTCTGGAATTAAGGTTTAATCAAATTCTTAAGTACCTCTTCTTTCCATCTCGACTCGAGACCATTTTTTTTATCATGCATCATGTGGAATTGCCAATCGCGATAAGCGTAATGAAATTCCAAATATTTATCATTCCTCTTCTTTACAACCCATCAAGGACTCTTAGAAACTTTCTCACCAGTGTAGCCATTTAAGAAAAGAATAAAACCAAGAAAAGTTACACTCCTTAAGACGCTCATCGCAAGTGCGAGGGATAAATACACCGAGTGCTGTTTATCTATGTTATAGTTAGATGGCGCCACCTATATCTTTTTTCGCGCTATCTAAATAAATCTCGGTGAAAGAATTCCCTGTTGAATGGTCATAGCGGCTAAATGATCAAAATGTTGGGAGAGATTTTTTTAAGATTTTATGTTTATTGCTGTGAAAACCTGTGATTGTAGTATGCAGTAAATTAAATTCTTTGGTTTGAACTAGAATGAGATGTTCTCCGCTACTGATACAGCTGATCACAAAAAAACATTTGGAAAAGTCACTAGTTTTATATGGCATTATTTTATCGTTTTAGATCAGGGGTGGGCAGACTTTTCCAGGCTGCGAGCTATTTTTAATTTTTTTCAAGGCGTTGCGGTCCACCCCGTGTCAGTGGAGCACACAAGGGCGGGGGAGGAGTCCATGGGTCCGAACCCTCCCTCATTACCCTTCATTTTTTTCCGATTCATTATAATCCCATGCATATAGTACGTAAAATGTAATCAAGTGTTTGATATTAGTAATTGTTTTATTTGTTAATACTAATTATTTATTCAGTAATTTATTTGTTGCTGTTTTTTGTTCCCGACAATCGACAAAACCAAAAAAATATGTTTTGCTGCGTATCGGGGTATGATATGAAAATGGTACACATTCAACCCTCGACCCCCTTCTCTTTAAAAATTCTTGTGTACGCTACTGCCCAATGTCGTAGGCGTGGCGAGGAGAAGGTTATTATTATACTTAATAAATAAGTACGGAATATGTACTTACCTACAGAGCTAAAATAGAAAACAACACTTTTAAAAACAACGTTTAAAGCAAAACGCAAGATACGAACTTAATAATAATAGCCTCAAATATAACTGTATGAATCGATACAATTATTATGACACAATTCAAAATACATTAAAAAATAAAATATTTTTATCTTAAGTTAGGCTTTGTTGTAGTAATCAGTAGAAGTCTTAGTCTGCGTACGGTCAGCCATTCTTGAATTTCCCATATATAATAACTAACTGGTAAAATTTTTAGGCGGTCACCTCAAAATGTCTTAGCGGTCCACCGGTCGATCGCGATCGACGTAATGCCTACCCCGGTTTTAGATAGTTTCCGTTTATGATAAAAATGAAAGTTTTTAATTTGCTAGGAAAAACACCAAATCCGCCTAATCAAAGTTTTATCATAAGTATGTAAAGAAACAAAAGACTCTAATCAGAAACATCTGATCTCACTTTTCATTTGTTTCCAAAATGTGGTTTGTTTCGCTGATTTATTCATGACAATAAGACAAAATTTATTAGCCGTGTAAAAAACACAGCAGTTTCCCTACGTCTAAGACAAAAACTAAAATCTGATTGCAAGAATTGTGACTTGAAACCAAATTTGTCTTTATCGTTGGAAATCAACATATTCCTGGGATGAGAAACTACCTTTAAAAAGTTTTGACAAGAATACTCCAGGATGTTAGGCTAGTTTTCTGACCTTTGAAAGATAATTGGAAAGATTTAACGATGTTTCCAAAATTTTAAGACGCATAATCAGTAATCATAATTTTTTTTGTTCAAGAGATCTTAGGTTTTATTTCAAGCCATTTCTAAGACCTGTGTATAAGGTTAAATGGAATACAATGAAAAAGTAAAAATGAAAAGGGGAAAAAGTATGCATGCAAACAACCAAAATATTGGAAATTCACCTGCAGGTGTGACATGACGGTTGATTAAGGTATAGCTAGCCTTTGATACCTGTAATTCTTTATAGGTTTTTGTATTTAAACACGCTTCTATTAGCTTCGCCTGTATGTAAAGGAATCTTTGGATTCGATTTTTACCCACTTTAAAATGTCAGATTAATTTGAAATTTTGCACACTTGTGAAGAACCGATGGCAGTACAAAAATATAATAATTTTATTCCATTGTCCTGATCAGGATTAACGATTTCCTATTTCCAGATTTGGTGACTAATTTCAGATTTCGTGACTAAAAGATTAAGCAACTACCCTAAAGCGAGAATACTCATGTGGTTAGTATAAATACAATAAACAAGAAAAGTATTCTTTATGTGAATAATGGGGAGGATGGGTCAGCAGTTTTTTAGTTCGGTAAACTATAAAAGCGTGTTATTTTAGTTTTTTTTTTTTAAACTACCATTTATTTGTTGCGAAGTCTTGTGATTGTCTCATGCAGTAATTAAAAAAAATGCTTTGATTTGAACTGGAATTAGATGTTCATCCTTCAATTGAACCAGTAATCGCAAATAAACATTGGTGGAGTTTCTGCCATTGGCTTTATTTTATTCGTTTCAGATAGTTTTTTACTATCTAGGTTAAAATATTCGACTGCCTGAAAATTGCATACTTATTTGGAAAAAAATTAGAAAATTTTACCAATCTCTTTATTTTTCACTTACAAGTATAAAAAAATTATACTTGTTTAATAGAAATATGTCAATTTTCATGAATTTTCATTTATTATCGAATGTTTAATAATTCATTTCCTTACTCGTATAAGAAGCAAACAATTTGCGAACAACTCTAATATTCAATAGTGTAACTTTGCAAATTGTGTAAAACAAATATTTCTGATATCATATTAAACTGAGAGAAAACTACATGAAATTACATTAGATCTGGAGCCGGCTACCTTATACCTATGGCGTGTCAAAACAATCTACTATTTGTTTCAGGGTGCCGCATTGTAGGAAATACACTTGCTTGCGCATGTCTGCGTACAGGCTATCATCTTACAAGTTTAGTTACTATTAAAATCTTGCTTCAGATAATCAACATACTTCTCATGCATTTTTCAAAATTTCCCTATTCAAATAATAACAACAAAATCCACTTTAACATAAAGAAACAAGAATGACAACCAAATAATCACCATCCACCCTCGCCAAAATTCTTTGTACACTTACAAAATAGAGCTTTTAAAGACCTTTCATTGTGAAATAATTAATCCAAGTCGTGTTTTTATAAGCTTCTATAATGATTTATTTAGGTTTTGAGAGTTGAATGCTTGTGTGATTCTATGGTAGGTAACAGAGAAGAGATAGATGTATTACTAAAAGAAAAATCATTTTAAATCTTTAAAAAAAGGGAAAATCTTTTAAATCCATTGGCTGAAACTGTTAATAGGAAACTTTCATTTATTCAAAAAGTGTTCATAAACTACAAATCAACTAAAATTTCAATGTCCAAGCCAAGATCCGGCAGCTTACCTGGAGTGTCACATCGAGAATGTTGCTTTGCAATAGGCTCTATGAAAATAAATTCCACACTAAAAGCTTTAAAAATAGCTAAAAGTGTTGATATATTGCAAACAAATGCGATTTAAACCACAATTCGAAGAGAACTGAAAAAGGATGACTTTCATGGCCGAATTGCACTCAAGAAGCCATTCATCTCTCAACTGAACAGAGCTAAAAGAATGAATGCCAAAAAACACCTAAATAGGACCATATAATTATTGGAAAAATGTAATATGTTCAACTGTAAGTAATTTTCATATTTTCGGCATCAAAAAAGACAAAAAGATTCCTGCAAAAATCCCTGCATAGATCTCAAGAAAATGAATCTTTTTTCGACTATCAAACATGGAGGAGGAGGAAGCATAATGCTTGGGAGTAATTAGGAAACCTTTGCGTTGGTAATCTGGAATTTATTGAATCAACAATGTACAAAACTGATTACTTGAACTTCTTGAAGTAAAACATCAGGACAAATGTGTGCCGAGAAACTTGGGCAGAGTGATGATTTTTACTTTCAGCAGGATAAAGGTACCAAGCAAATGACTTACATTGTGAATCCATGGCTGTTCTACCATGTCCAAAACCAATTCCTTAAGCCACCCCAGTCTCCAGATCTAAGCACAATACAACATTTGTGGGAATTACTCGATTGAGAACGTAAAGAAATGCTCAAATCTGTCATAGCAGAAGAATGGATAAAAATAACTGCAGAAGAGACAACTAAGATACTTGAACCCCTGCTAAATATGTTAAGAGTTATAGAAAGAACGAAATAGTTTTAAAAAGTATTAAATTTATAGTTATAATTCATTATCGTAAAATTTTTTCCAGTGTACGCAGACTTTTAAAGCACACCATTTGTTTATTCTCAAGTTATAAATATTTGTATTATTTTATGTAGTAATCAGGTGATTTTTGCTTATACTATTTTAATTCACGACGTTAGAGAAACCAATAAAAATAGCGATTCAGAAAGACTTCATTTAATTAGCGATCTTTGGATGAATACAAAAAATGATTGTCTGTACATAAACTTTCAGAGAGGCAAGTATATTTGAAACAATTCAATTCCCACGATAATAAAGGGAATAGAATTCAAGAGTGTATAGAGTTTTTGTGATATATTAAATTTGCGTCATTTACAGATATTTATATTAATATAAAATATAAATATTTCTTCATTTTTAGTGAAACAAAATATTGTACATTTGTTATGTATCTCTTAAATATATTTATTAAAGTAAGAAGTAATGAATATATGTATCTCCCTTCAGTATAGTTAAATAAAAAAATATTTTAAAGCGAACCTTGTCCCTGCATAGCTCTACTTCATATTGCAATATCAGGGGTACAATTTGGGACTTTCAATTTGACACGATTCTGAATATTAAACTAAAGAAGAACTTGTAAGAGTGTTATTCGGGTTCTTCTATTAATTCTCTTACTGAAACTAGTCTTTAACTGTGATTTTAGTTTAAAAACCGCTTTCCGTGGATATGATTTGAATTTATGTTCCTTTTAATTGTCTGTCGTTAAGTCTGCAAGTTGACGGTTAAACGTTGATCGTTGAGCGTGAAATCCAATTTTAGTTAACATAAACAGCAGGTGAGTGGTCACACGTCTTGAGATTAGAAGTCGATGTAGAATCCACCAGGAAGTGGTAAAGTAATCAACCCTGGAGCTGGCCAAACTATTAGTTTGGGGAAGAGACATAACAAGGAGTTTCATTCCAGATTAGAACTTTCGATAATTTAGTTATTCGATTACGGGCTAGTATTTCATACGGCTCCCAGATTTAAGTTATTAAAAAAATGTATACTTCTTAAAGTGTTAAAGATTGAATAAGAGTAGATGTTTTTATAATCATGTCTGCTTCTTTCTCGAACCTTCTCTCACCTGAAACCTTCGGGCAGTGCAGACACAAAATACTTTTCATATGAGAAGATAGTATTTGTTTTCAAATAAATTATAAGGGATTTACATCCCTTCTTCCTTGTAACCCGGCTAGAGATGTAGGAGGAACTAAATGATCAGAAGACATGATGAACTTCAGTTATTTATTTTTCACTATATTCAACTCAGACACAAATAATACTCTAAATAAGATAAATATAATCAGTCAAAGTACGAAGGTGAGACAAGATGGCGTGGGGATAATATATACGATCATATAAATCTATCCTTACGATGACTAAAACAAATCTTGATTAATTTAGGACCATGCTAATAATTTAACTCTCTAACTTCTACTTGAAATAAGATCACAGTACCTGAACTCTTGTGGTCTTCTTATCCTTGCATTTTTTGTTAACACGGCTCCAACAGTTGAACTAAGCGCTTCTTTAAGATTCCAACGTCTCGCTTCTTACACTGTTTACGTATACGCTTTTCTGCCGATTACTAAGCTTCGCACCTATTCACTTCACATCCAAGCTATCCTCACTTCACTAACTTTCAATTCTCACCTCACTAACTTTCAATTCTCACTTCACTAACTTTCAATTCTCACCTCACTAACTTTCAATTCTCACTTCACTAACTTTCAATTCTCACTTCATTAACTTTCAATTCTCACTTCACTAACATTCAAATTCACGAATGCAGAATATATATTAAGCTTAATTTGTATAATCGTTTAGTTTCCTGTCCTCGGAGAAAGTTGGTGGAAAAAATGATGGTCCAAAAGGAATCCATAAGGGGTTAGCAGAAGGAACCGTATAGAATCGCCCCAAAATATTGAACCAAAAACGGAAATCAGAGTACATGCAATTTTCTTTTCAACAATTAAATATCTCCATCAATGAACCCAATAACTTAAAAATATCTAACGATCTATCGTTAGTTACGTTTCAAATTTTTCGCAATTCCGTAGATGTTGTTTCCCATATTTCTGAAGATCCTAGTAGCATAAGTCCATTTTAAATATCAATTTCCATTAGCTCGAAAAACTGACAAATTTTTATAGTAGTGTAGAGCAGAGGTCGCCAAAATGGTGGCCCGCGAGGAAATTTCGCTCGCCCCCAGAAAAATTGGAATATACTTACTCATCACGTTTAGTTATGTTTTAAGATGAATTTTTTTAAACATAATTCAATTCATAACAGTAGGTGAAAAATTATAAAAAACACTACTTCATATTACAACGCCATTTCATAGAATAACGCCACATTAAATAAGTCGTACTGCTGTAGCCGCATTGTTTTAGCTACATGTTTTGTCTCGTCTCGTTTCGCACTTTTCTAATATTTCACTCTCCTCTATGTTGCATATATACAACCTGTGGCCAGAAAGTTCGGTGAATGAGCTGTATAGGTCGCTGCTGTACTAGTAGAATATCAAAGCGTCGCGCGTAGTGAAGATCAATATCTGTTTGAACATGTTTGTAATTGGCAAGGTTCTAAGTGCGTTTATTCCCTGTTAGTTTAACGCCGAGCGCGAAAGGTTTATTGTGGATTGTCTCGGTGTACAAAATGGATGCCACACACCGCCTTAGTTGTACAGGAGTTCCTGGCCGCGAATGGATTTGTGACACTTGATCACCCCCCCCCCCTTATTCACCTGATTTGGCACCTGCAGACTTCTTCCTCTTCCCCAGATTGAAGTCAGCTCCGAAGGGAAAGAGATTTAAGGACATCAACGACATTGAAAGCAACGTGACGGCCGAGCTGAAAGTCATACCTAAAGAACTGTTTTACAGGAGTTTCCAGGACTTATATACTCGTTCCAGACATTGCATTACCATCCGTGGAGATTATTTTGAAGGACAGTAAATTGTATCTGATGCTGTACAATACTGTATTTGAAATAAAAATTCATTCACTGAACTTTCTGGCCGCAGGTTGTATAATAGTTGAAGCATTTAACCCGGCACTTCAAGCGCTAAAAAAAAGATCTTAGTTTCTCGAGCAGGGTATCTCATACCCAAGGGTGTATACATTCTGTTTTTACTGAAAAATTTGCCTACAAAGGAGAAAAAAAGAAGAAAAGTAGGAAATACAATTTGTTTTTACACATTTCACACGTAAATTTAGTTTTTCTGTTCTTTTTATTAGGGCATTCAGTGCCTTGTTTATATACTCCTTTAGTCTTCGTCCAGAGTGAATGCGATGTTTTCACTGGATCTTAATTATTTTGTTAAGTTTCGTAGAAGCATTGCTTGCTGGTTTTTACATTTTTCTGTTGATCGAAATTCAAAACACTTCAGAAATCAGCGTCTGGTTCAATGTTTAGTAGGTGGTTTCTGACTACTTAACAAAATAATTTGAGCATTTATTGTAGCAACGTTCAACAACATAAAAAATATTGTCATAGGCTAACGATTAGATTTTCTAACTATTGAATATGATGCGGTCATTTTATCACAAGACGATAATTAGCCTCTCAGTTAAATTATATGAATAGATTTCAGTAAAAGAATCATACTTGCTATTATACTCTTCATCTTCCTCATCATCTCCTCAAATAGACTTTTTTCATCCGAAATTATTGTTGTACTATATCTACAGTATTTATACTGTATCTTTAAATTACTTAAATATTACATTTCTTCATAATAACTACAATGATGCTCCATTACATAAGAAAGATTTTAAAGCGTGCTCATGCATTTAGAACTGTAACGGCAATTCACGCGCAGGGTATGGCATACCCGAAAAGGCGGTATCCAAAAGTATTCATTTAGAATTCGTCTACAAGCTAAGGCCCCTCAAAGGATATGATCTTAAAGTCAGCGAAACAAAATACTACTATTCATTTTCCGAAAAAGGTTTAGATGGAGTCTTGAAAAAGTTAGGCGGTGGGTATGACATACCCAGTGCGTGAAGTGCCGGTATAAAGGTGGACTTTTGAACGTAAAAAAATTGAGTTCAATATTAAATCTATTCAATATATTAGTTGGGTTTTTAAGGAAGTTTTTGTGTATTTTCTTCTGTACATTGGTATTTTATTAAGGCATGTATGATTTTAAATCTGAAACATGTGCAAATTTTCTTTTATTTGATACTTATTGGGATAAAATTAGTTTGACTTTTCTAAATTTTTTTTTTTATTTTAGGTTTCATAATTTGGTTATCATTAATAGTTTCATTTTATTGACTAGGTACATTTTATGTGTTCTTAGATGACATTTTTTATATGTATATTTTTTGATAAGTATATTATGAATTTACGTGAAGTAAAAATGTTTGACGACCGCTGGTCTAGAGTACCACTGAGAAAATTGAACAACGTGCCAAGGTTGCACGTGTTAAATTTTTTCTTTTCTAATCTATACAATGAACAAAAATAAATTTAAAAGTGATACCAAAATACAATGTCGTCGCTGAAGGCTACATAAAAGATGCAATGTGTTCAAGGCCTTTCGAAACTGACGACAAATACACGTGACTCGCCCACTTCCCTACCTCCCTGAACCGTTATTTAATCATGTTGTCCTTCACTTTCACAGATGAGAATTTATTTTTTCATGATCAGCTAGCAGACAATTTTACAGTGCTGTATGCCTGGCCTACTTCAGACGGTACGAAAGATTTTTCTAAAATTTCAGTAAATGCATATTTTTGTCTATTTAATCCCTGCGTTGTGTGTGTGTACATATCTTTTTTTTTCTTTTTTTAATTATATTTAATTTCAAATTTATTTTGCAAGTACCGTGAAAATCGTTTCTCAAGAAACCGAAGGGACTGAAATATTTTTTCGAGTTAAAAGAATTTCGTGTGCTAAGGGATATAGAAAATTAATAAACAAAAAAATTTTAAAAAATAAACATACATTCAACGAAACTAGGTTTATTGGAGTACATTTTATTTATATGGATATGTATTTTATAAAAATCAATGAAATAAAAACATTCACAAGAACTTAAAGAAATTTTATACAAATTTTTCAAGTTTTTTGAAAAACAAAACATAAATTGAGTTTTTGGAAAATAATCTTATATTTTCCCTAGCATTATCTTTCTTAGCATCCTATTGTCATCAAATAGCTCATTGTCATCACTTTTGTTATTCATTTTACCTTTGGAGAATGTGTGTCTAAATAACTGCGCATACTTTTCACGATGTTCTTCATTTTGAATGAGGTGGGAACAAACAGGACATTAGTCATTTCATTTTCATCGTCGGATTCTGCACCAATGATATTTTTTGAACTTTAAAAAAACTCCAAAATGCCTTTATCTGCCGCAATTGGGTCTGTACACACATTGTCATCATCTACTGCAACGAATTCTTCCGTTGATATAGTAGACAGTCCAATAATGTAGAAACATTTTCAAACGTTTAATTATGTGTCGCTCAGTTTAAATATCCAAAATGGAAATCTTTTCCTGTTAAGTGGTTTTTGTTTCCTGTTAAGAGAAAAAAGTGCATAAAAATACAAAGCAGTTTGTAGGGACCGTTGTATTATTTCGTGTTAACCGATATTTTTTCCTAAGTGTTTTCACGTTAAACGTATTTTACTGTATTTTATTTGGAGCGCTTTCATGACATTCCCTCTTAAAACGGTGACTGATTACGTTTTGGACCGTGATTTTGAAAGAGAATATGAGTGTGAACAATGTTTTTCAAACATGCAGATATATTTAGTGTCTGGTGAATTGGAATATACATGTAAAATTTTTTTAATGCCGTGCTTCTCAAACTTTGAATACCCTCTTCCGAACAATAACAATGTATTGAATTCAATAACAATGTACTTTGACGTAAAACTACAACACGAGAATTTGATTTTTTATATAAATTTATATATAACAAGGCCATTGGGTCACTTGTAATTGTTAAACTTGTTCTTAACTTGGTATTGCTAAATTAGTTTTCAAATACAGTGTGAAGTACTGATACATTTACAAATATATTATATCAGAGTAAATATGTATTTTATTTTTTATTACGTCAGAATGTATTTTGTTTTGCTTTCAGTAAATTAATAATATTTTTAAACAAAGTTTTATTTTTGACTTTTCAATGTTCTCGCGCCCTTTTTCTTGGATTCTCACGCTACCCTAGAAGGGTAATCCCAACAGTTTGAGAAAAGATGTTTTAATGTTATTATTACAAAAAAAAAATATTTATATACAATTTTTTGGCAAACAAATTTATCAAAGACTGATACATTTTTAAAACTTTCTCTTTTTTGAAAAATGCTTCTATAATAATAAATAATTTGGCTATATATAACTAGGACTTGAAGCCTGAACTGGGATTTTTAACTGGGATGGTCCAGTTTTTTTCGTTAAAATTTATCTACTCCGATATATTACAATATGAATATATATCCCTACTTCTACATCATATACTTCAAAATTCCTATTTCAGGCTCTATATAGAATTCTTTGCAAAAAAAAGGAAAAATATCATTATTACAGAAGCAATTTTTACAAACGCAGAATATTTTAAAATGTAATTTTTTCCCTTCAAAGTATTGCATTTAAATTATATTTCCTCTAAATAATATTTTTAAAACAATATATAATTCAAATAACATACGCAAAATACTTATAAACCTAAGATAACTAGTCAATATAGTAAAAAGTATTAGCCACAGCAGTACTATAGCAAACTCCTGGCCTTAGGAACGAGGATTGCAGGTTTAAATAAAGTTTTGTGGCTAGCCAACCTTCATCTGCATTTGCCAATACTCTGGGCCATAGAGAAAGTAAGAAATGTCAAGAGAATGTTTAACTATTACATATAAAATCACAATCTATTAGTATAAAACGATAAAATTAAAGCCTATAATAATTACTAGTATAATTTAAAATCAATGCTAAATACAATTAGATAAAAAAAACTTACCACGTGAGAATAGCAATAACCATTTTCCCCGCGCGACAGAAAGCAGTATATCAGTAACGCATAAAATTAGTCACTTATGATAAAATAACAATAAGTCTATATATATGTACATTTAAAAACTCTAAATATTGTTTCAGTACACAACCCAGACATATACAATTGATTTTATATAAAATATATTATTAATTATTTATTTACCCTGTGGCGCCATCTATAGATTAACTGTACAACTAATTAAAATGCTATTGCTACTACAAGATGAATTACACTCAGAACTAATAGAAATATAACTGTACACATAAAAATAGCAGGGTATCCATGTTCAATACGATGTTTAATAAAGAAAATTTTTTTTAAATATATACTAAATTTATCACTAACTAAAACTTTATTACGATAAATATAATTAAAAGTAATATTTTTATACATAGATATAGATAGATTTGAATTCCTGTGTGGCACTTTAAGAATTTTAAAATTAAAATCATCTCTTTTATCATAAATATTGCTATGTAATTTATAATCCTTAATATACAATGATGCATCAACTAATTAGTTTTAACTGTGTGACGGATCTATACGGTCTTTTACTAACCTCTTCTATTTTTCTTAAAGCAATTTATTTATTTCATCCAATCTTCACCGAGAGAGAGCCAGGCGGGATTAATGTAAATAAGATATATTATATATGTTCGGTTTTCTTGAGTTAAGAAGCTAAGTGATAGGAAGTGAGAAGTGAAGTGAATTAAAGATCGAGAAGTCGACACGAAGTTGTTGACAAGTCTACATAGCCTGGTACGTGTGGATATACGCGAAGAGAAGCGGATTGAAAATAGTGAAATTCATTATTACTAAACGTGGAGTCTTCACCAATTCTTCCAGCCATTAAAAGGGTCTGAAGACGCCACGAAGGAATCGCCGCTGTATAATATAAGATAAGTGATTTTGTTTAAGCAATTCAGATTATTCACACGGGGCGTAGCTGTAATTGTGCGCGTTTAAGCTTTCCTAGATTCAGTTGAGAGATTCTGTTTATTCCGCTAGTATTGATTCCCCACTTCATTACTCCACTCTCAATTATTTATCTTAAATTGAATGGTGTTGTTTCTAATTTATTTACTGATAAGCATCAATAAATCTGTTTGAATTGCAATTATGTCTTTTGATCATTTAAGTCCGCCTACACATCCGGCAGGATTTTCAGATAGACAGGAAGGTTTTAGTGTGAGGGGTGGCCTTATATCACCACAACTGGATTAATATTATTTTTAATTAGGTTTAAGTAATTGGGATAAAAAGTATTATTGCGGTTAACATTATTATTTTTCCAAAAATAATTAGATCATCTATATAACTAAAAATGTAATAATCATTGTTAATAATATGTTTATATTCGTAAAAGTGTAAATATAAATTAGCCAAACTATTGCTAGCAGGGTAACCTTGAGGCAAACCTTTAATTTATTTATACAAAGAACCATTAAAATTAATGTAGTTCTCTTTTAAGATTAAATCTAAGAGAGTTTTAAATTTTTGTAAATTAATAGTAAAGTTATAATTGTTATGATATTCTAAAATTATATACTTTAATAATACCATTGATATTAATGGAATTGAAAAGATCTTCAAAATTATAACTATAAACTGAATAAAAATTTTATTTTAAAAAAAATCTATAATATCTTTACTACATTTAATTATATCTTTATTATATTGGTTAAGATGAAGTTTTGCATAATATTATGCAGCATTTTACCTGCAGTAGTGATATATGTTTCAAAGCCATTCGTTAACGTTCTAAATTTAACAGGATTTTTATGGAATTTAGGTGTTAAAAATATATGGAGACTTAATCTTATGAATGCAAACACCCAATTTTCTATATATAGCAATAATTCTTTTATTAATTTCTTTATGTGACAAGTCCAATATTTTAAAAGATTCATTGTTTAAAAAGTGTTCATCAATCATATTATTGTTTTAAAATTTTTTACAAATTACAGCATAATTTCCAGACACTTTGTCTATGTAAACAATTACAAAATTATTTTGTGCATCATAAATCTTCTTTTTTACATCTTTATTAGTAAGTTCAAATTTAGAATGGAAATTAAATTTCATCAAGTCTTTTAATATATTGTACTTATATTCATCAAATGCCTCTAAGGCAAACCATATTTAAATGCAGGTTTTGTAACAAAATTATTTATATCTTTATTAATTTGTTTTTTGACAATATTATTGTTATTAGAAATAGTTAATCTAAAAATAGTGCCTTTACTCATGATATATTTTAAAATTTTGTCCTAGATTTTATTTAAGTTGCCTGTGACTACATATTTATGATATCTAACAACAAATTCATGATAGTTCTTACATTGACAATCATCTATTTCAAGAAAAGAGGAACTATTATTGTAATTACAGATAAATCTGCTCATTATTTTATTACATTTAAAAGCTTTTTAACAATTGCATATATATATATATATATACTAGGCGTTACCTGCCCACTTCGCTGGGTATTTCGTAATATTTTATAAATATACTGTTTATATATATATATATATATATATATATATATATATATATAAATTACAGATATCTAAGTCCTAGTATTAAGAATTCGATTGTATTGAAAAGTATACTTATACCTGTAACTCTCGCCTTTTGATAAAAAAAAAAGGGCAGAACTACTAATTTGTATTATCTAATAATCTCTAAAATTTAGTATAGAATGATGTTAGCACTTTCGTAACCCTATAACCAAGTGGATTTCCACTAAACCAATTTTAGGTGGACCTATTCTCCATAAAATAAACATGGAAGCCAAATTTCAAGTCTAAATCTAATAGTGCAAAAACGAAATACAAAAAGCGTTGGTTCGATGGACTGTCCAGGGGCTGGAGAAAATTATTTAAAAATTCGAAGAGACAGGTTATTTTTATGTGCAATCTGATAGAGGGAGGAAAAAAATTCATTCGACGTTAGTTGAAGAAGTGGCCATAATAGTACAGGAGGAGTCGAGCGGTGGTTTGCCACCAAGCAGTGCTCCTGGAATTGCTCGAACACTGGACAGGCCTGTGAGCACGGTGCATAAAATTCTACGAAACATCCTGCATTGTTACCCATAAAAAATTAGCCATGTGCAGAAGTTGTTTCCTTCTAACCTGCCAGCAAGATATACTTTTGCTTTAGAATTTCTTGCTCGCTTAGAAGTGGACAATGAATGGCCGTTGAAAGTTTTGTGGTCATACGAAACCCATTTCCATCTGACAGGATATTTCAATACACATAATTGCCAAATATGGGGAACAGAAAATCAACTCGCGACTCAACCAGTAACACTTCATCCTGCAAAGGTCACTGTGTGGTGCAGGTTTACGGCATCATTTATTATAGGGCCATAATTTTTTGAATAGGGTGCTTTTGGTCCTATTGCTATCACTGGTCAGCGTTATGAGTGTCTTTTGCGCAACCACGTCATTCCAGATCTTCTACAGCGTGGTTGTGAGGATGGAATCATTTTTGTGCAAGATGGTGCTCCTCCGCTCATTGAAGCAGCTGCTGAATGGGCATTTTGGAAATGCTAGAGCAATCAGCTGCCATTTCTTTACAACCTAGCCGCCTTTATCACCTGATTTTAATCCGTCTGACTTCTGGCTGTGGTTGGCTTCTGAAAGATGTGTGTTCAGTGCTCCGAATGCATACTAAGCTGAATTGAAGTCACGCATTCCGCAACACATTTTGAACGTAATCCCGGAGACACTTCAATTAGTTATGAAACATACTGTGTGTTTCTCGATTTAAATATATCACAGACAACGGGGGATTGCGTACTGAGCATGTTTTGCGCCAGTCACACGGAATTTAAAAACCGATTTGATGCACGTTTTTTTATGCGGCTTTTGGCCTCAGGGCAATTTTAAACCGATTTGATGGATGCTTTTTAAGCGGTGTTTGGTCGCGGGACAGTTAAAAACCGATTTTTCACATCCGATGTGATATGACCTTGCCGTGGTGGGTTGGCTTACGTAACTAACATTATCACACCTGAACAACCATGCACACTGCGCAGCTCACTTAGTTTAACGTGTAACTTACACCTTAGCTTTTGTTTTACGATTCACTGTCATTTCTAATCAAACCCTTTTAAATTGCTGCTTACAGTGCCCTCTGTTGCTAAAATTTAGGATTACTTTCTTTCTTGTGCCATACGCTTTCCGCCTTCTTCAATACTATTCGATTCAAATTTGAGGTCATTCTGATCAGTGTTTCCTTTTTTTATAGAGTTTTGAAACTTTAACTTAAATTATAATCACCTTGTGTTTGGGAACGCGGAAGGAAAGAAAGAATCGAATGCGGATCGTATAAAATATCTATAAGGAAGAATAACTGTTTGAAAAAACTAAGCTGAGTAAGCATGAGATTTTGATGTTGACGAATATGTGGGTGTGAAAGTCGAACCGAGCGCGGGCGCGCGTGACTTCATTTCTTTCGAACTTAATGTTTCGAAGAAAACAGTCGTGCATTGCATGAATTTTTCCAGATAAATGCGTGTGAAAGAATTTTAATCTCCTTTAGAAGTACTTTCCTGAGCGCAGGTAAGCCTTTTTCTTTAATATTCCAACTTACGATTTCCTTTTATTTAAAAAAACAAATGCAATTTTTATTTTTATGCATTACTGATAGCTTTGTAAACATTTTTTTTTTATTTCGCATTAATATTTCTTTATTTTTGTTCCAAAATTGCAATTTGTAAATTATCGGAACATGTATCGCTAAATTATGTTGCTTGGCGACAGGAACCAGTCGCCAAAAAAATTGACATCGCCAAAGGGCCCTCCTGTTCTAAACTTTAACCCAATTTTATCTTAACTTAATGTGTTTTATTTTCACTTTTTCAAGGTGATTATTCAAATTTAACTTTTATATATCCACGTAAAAGTATTTTTATTTATCAATGGGCATGTGAAAAGAACTCCATTCCTTGCATGTTAATGTCACTCAAGCATGCAATGAATAGATGTTAAAGTCTAGCAGAGCTATGCACTCTGTCATGCTCCAACGAGAAATAGCCTCATTTACCCTGCGTGTTGAAGAAGATAAAAGTAGTAATGTAACAGGAATATTGAAAGAAAAATTGCAGCTTTTAGAGTCATAACAGCGATGTCCAAAAATGGTTCCTCTATTTCGAAAGTGGTGCAAAATACTACTGGAGCATTCAGTGCCACAAACTTTAACCAACTATCGATATATTGTGGACGCTTCGTTGAAAACCTAACAGCAATTACAAGAGTTTTAGACATGATAAATTACAATTTATCCTAAAAGAATCCGCCTGTTAATTATGTAGAACTTTCTTGTATATGAAAGACTGACGTGTCGCGCTTATCCGGTAGGACAGAATCCAGGACCTTTGGATCCGAAACCGAGTAACTTAACCACTACACCAAAATGATCACCATGGTGTGGAGGTTGTTACTGGCTTATATAGATTATATCGCTACAGACTGTTAACTAAGTAACAATAAAAGTATAAAATAGGGGATCCTTGTCGAAGTCGAATTTTTTGGCGACCGAAATCGGTTGCCTAGCAACTTAATTTAGCGATAGGTGCTCCGAGAATTTTCAAAGTGAAATTTGCCAAAGAAAATATAGAAATATTGCGAAATTTAAAAGATATTAATTAAAAAAAATACAGTGCTAAGTACAGTGCTGGTTTAAGCTCATTTCGAGCACTGGGCGCAGAAGATCTACGGGTCCCCTTGGGACTTGCAGATCGAAATTCATAACCAGAAATTCTGGTTAAGTTCCGCTTATCCGAGACCCGGGTCCCTGGATGCCCATCCCAAGCGCCCAATGGATAACCCAGCATTGCTTAAATATTCATAAGAAGTTGTTCGGTGACCAATTCTGTTTGCCAAAAAATTGATTTCGCCCCTATTCTACACTTTAATCCAAAATTTTTATTTATAAGTTTTTCAAATTACATTTGAAATCCTTTTTCTAATATTGTATGGAAAAAAGTAAATGCATTAGTTGATGAAAAATACACTGTTCTTTAAGAAAGAACTTAATAATAATTTCTACTACATTGTTATTTATCTTTACTTACAAATGTTTGAATTATTAAGGCATTAATACAAAAAATTATGGCCTTATTAACCAAGTAACACATGGGACGGCAAAAGGCTTGAAAAATATGTGCATAAGTTTCATAATGAGTAGAATCTACAAACTGAAAAAAATGAGGAATTATGCAGGGAAAAATTAAGCGCAATAGGAAAAATAAATTTTGGAACTATGTAATAGCGCATATGATGATAGTTTTATTTTTCATAAATAAAAAGGTGGTACTTACGTATTATCGCTACCTATTGGCAAAATTATATGAAACGAGGCACGTTGCCGATTCAGCGCGTACGGCACATAGGAAATCCTGGTTGCCAACTTGGCGAGTTATTAATGGAGTTGGCGATTTTTGCGATAATACGTAAGTACCTAAAATGCCTTTATGTTAGACATGTTTATTTTTAAATATACACATTAAGTTTATGATAATTCAAATTGTTTGTGTAAACAAAAACTATTCATTAAAAATTTATGTTGATATTTTAGGAATGAATTTTTAAAATTTTATGAAATCATGCTTTGCACATTACTTTTGCAGTGTATTATTATTTTTGTTGAAAATATGAAGATCTGAAACATATTGCTGATAAAGCCATCTCCATGTTTAATCAAGATTAGAAAACTATTTTATCATGCAGGTATTCATTCAAGATTAATCAAGTCAGATAAACAGTAACTTTTCTGGTAAAAAACATTTTGCAAACATTTCAATATCGGAGGTTTGAACTCGGTACCTTCCGATTCGTAAGCGCGTAACTTACCACTAGACAAAAGTGATCACTCCTGTCCAGAGGTTGTTACTGGCTTATTTAGAATCCGCCACAGTTTTCGAACAGGGCAATGATCAACAGTAGTTTCGCGTGAGGCTAAAAGTGACCGGAAAACCTAAGGGGAAAACCTTGGGGAATCTCAGTTGTGTGTGATTTGGTAAACATCTGCTCGGAATATTAGGTTAGTTTGCTTCCAAGTGAGGGGTGTATACGTGCCTTTTTTTGAGTTTTGTTGATGTAGAAACCTGAGTGGCATGTGATGCAGAAGACTGTGTATTTCAAATGCTAAATGATGACGAGATTGTGCCTTCCGTGCAAAGAGAATCCGACTCTGTCGACGATGAAACGGATGAAGAAGAGGACAACAACAACGAAAGTAGCAAGGGTTCATCAAATGCTGACGCGTTTCTGCGTTAGAGATAGCTATGGAGTGGTACGAACAACACTAAGACTGCTGTCCTACTCAACTACTGCTGCTCAAGAGAATCAGAGACCATTCAGCAAAAAAATGAAGCTGCACAATGGTACATTGGTACAGCGAAAAATAAGTGATTATTCCCACAAATAAAGGTAAATTTGCGACATTTTAAATCTATTTTGCTTTTTCTTCAAGCATGTTTCCAGCATGTGATGATTTTCAATATTCATATAAGGTCCGGTTTCATATACTGCATGGATTGCATTCGGATTTCGGTTATCCGAACAATCGCATATGCGGACGGTATCCGGTCCCAATTTTAGGACAAACGACGTTCTACTGTATGATGAAATAACCCTCGTTCTTGACATTGAATCCTAGGGTTTGTGACAAAAGGCTGATAGAACAAGGATGGCCCATTCCAACCAACCGTGTGGACACAACACGGAAACTATTTTTATTATGAATCTGAGAGATTCGCGCGCCTAACGGAGGGTTAATACGTATGTACCAATGCATAGATATGTTTTTCAGTGGCGTATACAAGGGTGGAGTTAAAAGCTTCACCCCTCCATAGACAGATTTTTAACTTTAAACAGAGATTACATCTCGATGCTCCTGGCTAGTTTTTCTTTCAAAAATATAACTTTTCCCATGAAAATAATCTATGTACAACACTGGTATTTTGTGTTGGCTACTTTTTCTTAACAATCACTGCATATTTCAGATTGTGAAACTGCGGACGAAATTTACAGATTGTTATAGAACAACTTGAAGAAAAGATCTGTCTAAAAATGCCATTCGAAAATAAAGAGCTTTTACCTTATGTAATGGACCACTTGCCACCTTTTTATGCAGAGAGAGCCAGAATAGAACTTAATGAAACTCCACAAAGAAGAGCTTCTGAACTTTTGAACATAAAACAACTAGCAAAAGGTACATTAATAATATGTTATCTTTTTTCATTTTCAGCTTTTTGTGTGTGCATCTATTGGGAAATAATGGATGAAGAAATGATTAAGATAAAATATAGAAATATTCATTTAAGAAAGCAAAATCTAGAGTTCATTGGTAATTTTCATTTAAAACTTCACAGTACTTTTTTTTAAAAAAAAATTAGACGGTCACAGTAAAAAAAAATGTTTTATATTCCGATTATATTATTAATATGATTCTGAAAGTAAAAAGTTAGTTTGACCAGCCATTATCTTACAGTTTTAAAAAATTCAGAATTTTTGAAATTTTTTCGAATTTTTATAAAATACTCCATTTTTAAAATTTTTTAGTCATTTTAAGTGATTTATGTTTCTTGGATTATTCTAAACAAAAGTTAGTGTAAATTTGAACATATGTTCCCTAGTAAATAAATAATAATTTTTTTCTAGCTAAATCTAAATAAAACGCGATTTTTTAAAAAAATATTCATTTCAGCACATTTTAAAAAATAGCTAGAGATCTCAGACTTAATTCCATACTAACTTCTGCAGAACATACATTCGAGAGTATATACAAAAAAATTCAAAATTCTATCATGAACAGAGAAAAAAAAGAACGCATTTAAAGTTTGTAAAGACATAAAACAAAACTTATATTGCCCGTAAATCTCTAATTTTTTAATAAATTATTTTCCAATTTTTTTCTATATCCAAACACTATTTTAATTAAATATGATTAAAAACAATTTTTTAAATGAAAATGTGTTTCGCCTAATAATGATAGCATTTATTCAGCTTAATCTTAACCTAATATTTTTCAAAAAGTTTTGAAACTAAAAGTATTTATATGTACATAATAGTAATGCTACTAACTTAAGCAAAATATTGCCAGGTTTGCATAAAATTTAATTTTTTTCAGTTTTAAGGAAATATAGAACCATCTTCACAATTTTTTTTTATTTTTAATATTTCATAAATGGTTGTAAATGTATTTTATAAAGGTTAATATTTAATAATAATTCCATACAAAAAATTTTAAATTTGTTGCAAAATGTTTATAAAATTTAAATTTTTTGAACTTTTTAAAACATTTTTTAAATTTCTAAAACCTTTTTAAATATCTCTCTTTTTTTTTTGTCAAATTTTTTTTCCATGTACCTTATGGTATACTACATAAAACTGTAAATGGTTTTTTTTCTGCTGCTGCTCTTTAATTTTTTATAAATTTTTTATAGTTGAACTTCCAGAAATTCTCAAAAAAATATTAATTTTGAATTTGAATTTTTTTAGAAAAAGTACTAAACACATGTTAGAGCTAATTTTATGCACAGCTTCACAAAACATACATTTCAGAACATATATAAAAAATTTCAAACCTATACTTTAATTATCAAAAAAAAACCTTAGGGTTTTGAATAATAGTATACGTACAAAAGTTCAACATGGAGAAAAATGAGTTAGAAGTTTTCAATCGATGAATAGCATGATATAATATTCATCGAATAGTCTGAAACTTTTATGAAATGTTAATTAGCTTATTTAAAACTGCTTACCATAAGAAATTGCACAAATGTAGAACAATTAAACAGTATACTGTCATAATGAATATATAGAAGAAAACGAATGGAAGATCAATATTTCATAAGACTTTATCTTAATAATTATAAAAAAAAATAAATACACACACTTCAGAGCTTATTCCATGTTCAGAGATAATGCACAACATGTACGTACAAAAGATGTTTATGCCTTTATTTTTTATTCCCATGATTCTAAAAGCCTTCTCATGTTAAATATTGTACACGAATGAAAATAAAATCAAATAACAATTTATAGCTAAACTATATCAAAATCTAAGATCTGCTTATGTAAAATTGGTTTAAATAAATATTTTTGAATATTTTAATTTTTAAAGTGTTGAATTTCACATACATGGGATAAAAATATATTACTGAGAACAAATATATAAAAATGGAAGAGTTTTTCTATTCTTTTCCAAATTAGATTTTTAATTATCTGAGTTATCAAAATGAGATTTAGTATTTGTGGTTTGGGAGGATCTGTTTTGAAGTTTTAATTTCATTCATAATAATATCTTAAAAAGCACCGCACAACTTTTAAATCCTAACCAAATCCATTCGCTCTTCCAATAAAAAATTCACGAACTAGAATTTATGCATGAATTGCACAATTCTTTCTTAAAATGATTTGTTACTGCATATACTATGTCAGTCTTACTTAAGCGCAGTAGAAAAATAATTGATTTATTTTTTATCAGGCTCATTTCTAGCACATAATCTGAAAAGTGGGTTTGGTAGTTGTTGTCCAGCATCAAATATTGTTCCATAACTTGATAAAAAATGCAGGTAATGCTTTGAAATTTTGCAGGCATGTTTATAAAGATTCGAGGTATCAAATATGCCAATGAAAAATTTCGATAGTTTCATGATTTTTAGGGTACCATATCGCCTTAAATTGAGCAGTTTATCAAGTTTGAGTGTTTGTTTCAATAGTTTAAAATACTATAATATATAGTACTAATGTATGTGTACTTTAATGGAGTTTGGTGCATGATAAAATAATATTCAGTTTTTCTGCAATACTAATACTCAGAATACTTGTACTTGGAAGTCTAATTACAGTATCAACTGAGGGCGTATTTAGATTTATAAATAGTATTCCCTCCCTTTGAAGTATTATTTCTCAAAGCAACCTGAGTATATTTTGTCTATGGCATTATCTCAACTGGAAAAAATTCATGATAAAGTTTCTAAGTTTTATAAACTATTTTTTTAAAAAACTGTCCTTGAAGTCAATCTCAGTTAACTACGAGAACTCAAAAATTTAAATCATAATCAAGCAGAAAGGATTTTAGCAATGAAAATCGAAATTGATAACAATTTCACGCTGAAAGAGTTGATTGTACTCAAAAATACTATTAATTACTTCGATTTTAGAGTAGAAAAATGCTTTAAAATGAAACCGAAACCATAACTTAAAAGAGCTTTTTTAAACTTTGATTGTTATACATTTTGTCTGGTAACAAAGATCAAACGCACTCCCCTAATTGAAATTTTTAAAATAATATATAAAAACAGTCGACTCTCGATAATTTAAACCTTCGGTAATACGAACCTCTCGATAATTCGAAGTACATACACTCTTGATATACTCTTGAATACGTTTTGGTACATTCAATATTTCGAAGTAAAATCTGTGGCTGGCCAGATTATAATACGCGATAATTCGAAGTTATATTATAAAACTGTCGACAATTCGAACACTCACTATCATGTACAATCCTGTAGCAAACAGGTTTTCTCCCCTGTAACGTAACCTCTTTGTTGACCATCTGTCGCTACCCCTTCTTAGTGTTTTCCTGTTCCTCAGGTGAAAAGACGGTTGCGTGGCAGGAGCGGACACATAACATTTCGTGGCTTTAGCGGACCCCCCCCCCCCCCCATTCTTAGAACAGATTCGATTATTGAATTACAAGGATAAATACATTTTTGCCAATCAAATTTAATTTGAATTAAATATTTAAGATATTAGCGAATACTCTTTAAAAACATAGCTCAATGTAATAAAAATAAAAACTTTCAGAGAAATATTTAAAAATTATAGAAAACTGTATTTTAGAGTCAAATAAATATTAAAACAGGTGCAATTACCATAAAATTAATTAGTTTCATTAATGTAAGTAAATATATAAGAACTAGAAGTAAAATATACAAAACAGATACAAAAGTAAATAAAAGAAAAATAAATACAAGTAACCAAATACTAACTAATCTTTATTATGAAGGCATAAATATCCTTTACCATTGGAATTAGTCCAACCTAGTTACAAAACTTAAAGATTTTAGGCATTTTTCTAAATTGTTTGATGTTTCGAATTCTTTTTAAATGTTTTCAATTCTTACATCCAATTTTACGTATGTTTTTTTTTTCTTCCTTTTTATTCCAGGATTGCCTATTTCTTTGGATTTCAAATTAAAAAACACTTTTTGTGTTTCTTCTTTTAGTATTTTAACTAATAAGTGGATATTAGGCTGGTTTCTGCCAGTGATTGCATTTAATTTGGAATTCCACCCTTCTACTGTCCGCTCTGGCTACGTAACCGTGGCTGTTCTAAGATGGGGGAAAGAATCTGTTCTAAGATGGGGAAAAATGTGTCCGCTCAAACCGCGATGAGTTTTAAAGTGTCCGCTAAAGCCATGAAATTTTATGTGTCCGCTCCTGCCACGCAACCGAAAAGACACTTTTATTACTTTCCTTCTTCAAGTGGACTATAGACCAACCTTCAGCTTTCCATATCTTTTATTTAACACGTGGCCTTGCTACACATGTGTTCAGAAAGGCTGGTCCGCTATTGTGAAGAAGAGATGCATATAATTGAGTATGGAATGTATTCTTTTAATACAGGACTTTTTACTTCTGTATAATATTTATGCTGTATAATATGTACTTTTCAAAAATACTTTAAAATAATTTTATACACATGTACAATTGTTGTTTTATTACATAATTTCAAATTTAAATGTGTTAGAAAAAAAATGTCTTCGAGTATTTTGGAAGTTTTTTTCTACCCTCTTGATAATTCGAAATTTTTATTTGGTCCCTCCAACTTCGAATTATCGAGAGTCGACAGTACTTGTTATTAGATTATTGTCTATTCCTTGGAAAGGGACTTGTGTTTTATACCGTCGACCAGCTTTGCTCAGTAAAAAGGAATAATAAAATGCAGTAACCTTTATAATTATTATGTTTGAACATGCATGGGAATGGTTTTATGCTTTTGGTGCTTTATCGTGGCATTTGGCAAAATCCTTTGAAATGACAAAATTGGCCAACGGTATAATAAGCACCTTTATAAAAGCGCCAGCCCATGCAGAAATGTAAGGCCTATCACAATTTTTAAGAATCGATGTATTAAAGCAATGGTCTTCAAACTTTTTCAACTCACGAAACCCCTAGAACTTGAAGGGGCTTTTATGGAACCCCTAAAACTACAAAGTGTTTTCGAGGAACCCCATTCCATACACATACTTCGAAGAATATAACTCAAAATAATATGTAAAGTAGATTAACACGTCAGTGGCACTTTATGTAATGGCAATTAAAAATATTGAATTTATTATTAAAAAATTTTAATCTAACTTTTTAATATAATTTACTAATAAATAATATTAATTTGTGATCCAAGTGTCACCTATCCATGCATTATATTTTATAACTGGGATATGTGCAGGCTTTTTTCCCCCCACACAAACTGTCGGTGTTTAGGTCTGTTGAAATTAAATGCAATCACAATACGTATTCTGAGTTTAATCCGGTTTTATACTTTGTTTTTGTAGTCAATTTTGTTGAGAAATATATATTTCCCTTAAACAAAACGTTTTGAATGGCATTTAAATGTTTATAGCTGTGTGTGAAATCCCGTGTATTTTTCATGAATTTGCAACCTTAAATTTAAAAGCTGTTCATATTAAATTAAGATTTTAACATCGAATCTGTTGATATGTTGATAAATTGTTTCCTTCCCTTACTTACATGTCTTTTTTCCACAAATGCAAAAAGGTACATGTTTCTTTAGAAAACTATTTAGTTTTGCAAGACATTGCGCTAACTAACGAGTATAAAATTATCTGAAGAGACTCGAAGTAGTAACAATAGAATATTAATAATCTAGTAGGAAGCACATATATATAAAAAAGAAGCATTTTAATGTTCTTTTATTATATTATTAAAAAAAGTTTAAAACGTGTTGTATTATATAAATTAAAATTTTAATTTTAATTAATGGGATAAGCTTTAGATACTAGTAAGTATACAAATATCACAGAGAACGTAAATCCATTTTGCAAACCGATTTATTTCTTCTCGATTTTTTTATTGTGACTCGTGGAACCCCTAGATATACCCTGTGGAACCCTAGGGTTCATTTGAACACAGTTTGAAGACCACTGTATTAAAGTATTTCCTTTGAATGAATTACGAGGCTGTGATTGGTTTTTGATTCTATGTAAAAATGTTTCTAAAAAGAAATAACTTGTTGAATACAGTTTTCTTAGGGATTTTATTTTATATATTAAATTATCTAAATTTCTTGTATTTTATAGAGAGAGGAGAGAGCTGGAATAAATATTTGTTCATTTCAAATAATTTTAATTAATTATAAATCTCTTCCTTTGTGTGTGTGTGTGTGTGTGTGTGTGTGATACACTTATTAATATTATTATGATATTAATATGTATTTTTGCAAAAATTTATATTTTAAATATTTTTTTCTTTGCTTAGATAATGGCACCCTTTGTGAAGTCAACTTTACAGATGACTTTTTGATCCAGTTCTTAAGATATGCTAAATATGATGCTAAAAAGGCCTTTTCCCACTTGAAAAATTTTATCAAGTTTAAGAGGCAATATGACTTTTTAATGGAGAGTGTTCCGGAAAGTTACTTTTCAAAAATACCATCCTCCAGATTTGGTACCGTTCTTCCATCAAGGTGTCCAGATGGATGCACTATAGTTTACTGTAATATAGGTAATACAATAAATTTTTAATATACACACTTAATGTATTTATTCTTGAATTAAAATAGTAAACACAATTTTAGTGTTTTTCCTTATGAATCGAAGAATGCAAATTTTATTGTTAATATATATATTTTTAAAATTTAAGTAGTAGTCTAGTATCAAAGTGATTAACATATTTCTGACAGCTTTATGACTAATAAAAAATACAGGACTGTGAAAAGTTCGTATTCTGAAAGCTTTATATTTGCATATTTTTTGTCTTTGTTTTTTTCCAAGTTTGCGAGTTTGACCCCAGCCCAAGTGGACGGATTTTCATGATGCCGAAAACCTACACCGTCCATATCATATGATTATGCAGAATACTAAGGTATCCGAATATCCTAAAATTGTGATTTTTTCCAAACATTCACAAATTTTTTATGCCCTTTTTTATAGGCCATCTTATTAGATTTATAAAAATACCAAGTTTATTATTTTCCGTTCACTAGAACAAAAACTACAGGTGTTTTAGTACAAACAGATACCATTACTTTGAGGAAGATGTCATACTTTAAAACGGGTTTTACTCAAAAAATGTGTGTTTTTTTAAAAAATACTCAAACGGGGCCAGCGATTGCGAAAAAAAGTTTTGAAAATAATTATCTAAAATTTTTTGTGTATGTTCTGTTTAAGTTTTTGTGTATGTTTTGTGTGTTCTGTAGAAGTATTTTAACCTTCAGATTTATCAATCACTGTTTTATTACAAAATTTACAGACCCCTTATGTGAATATAACCACTGTCTTTTAAGCAATCTTATGTAATAACAAATATAATGTGCTCTAGTTTTTGTAAAAATTAAAATATCTCTTATCCTGAAGGTCATTTCAAAAAGGAATAACACAGCAACACATCAGAATTAAAAAATTGAAAATTTGTTCCTAAACTTTGGGTACAGAATAGGTCCCATTTACGTTATTTTTTATCCAAATTTTTATCCATTTTTTCCCATTGTAGTATTAATAATTTTTTTCTCTATTCTTCATTGCAGCATATTTTTCTTAAAATGTACTAAACAAATCTAAAAACAACAAAGAATTCCCATAACTCAGTTTTTAAAAAAAAAAGCTATCGCATGTATTTGGATACCGAAAAGATCCCCAAAGTGCCTCTTTGCCTTGGATTGTAATGCCTTTTGGTTCCTGCTTCCCTCTAATCCACCTTGTTTACTCTCGGACCCGGCTAGATGTGTGGGAGGAACTGAATAATCAGTAGACATGATTCACTCTTAATTATTTTATTGTCACCAAAATATCGAGTAAGCACAATAATGATCTAATTAAAATAAATTATCAGATAGCAGAGCTCGAAGGTGAGACTCGTTAGCCTGGGGATAATAATACAGACCCTCAACTGATTCCACGATAACCTATACAAGCTCAATATAAACTACATCGTGCTCTAATAAGCTAAACTTCTATTTAAACAAGGATCACGATACGTGTACTTTTATGATGTTGAGTCCTCTAGTTGAGACCTTGAATGCGTTACTTACCCGGATTTAATCACCGTCGAGTGACACTCTCTTAGTCTTTGCACTTAATAATTTCACGATCCTCTACTCACCAACTAGCTCCTAAAACTCGCGAATACAGAATTTATATAATATACTTAATCTGCATAATCACATTTCCTTCCTTCGGTGAAAGTTGGTTGGTAATTTATTGTCCCAGAAAAGTCCCCCAGCGGTTAGTTATAGACGTGTATAGATCCGTCACAGGGTGCTCTCGTCAAAATTAAATTCCAAATACTTCACATCGTCATAGCTCAGGTGCCGCCTTCCGGAGAAGAAACTGGGTTTCTAAATTACATTGCAGCAATTGGTACCTACCTGTATGGTGCCAAACCAAGAAAAGATACCAGCTCCCGGAGAATGTACTGCAATTGTAACTACCAATCCGCAGCTCAATTTGAAATAACAAAAAACAAATATGTGTTCGTTGATGAAAGCATTGAATATTAAAACTCTTTTAAACGCATAATTAGTTAACGTAAGTTATATTTACATGAGGACTATTGGTTTCACCATTTTAAACATTGATCTGAAGAGGATTTATTTGCTGACACCTTGATTTTCTAATTGTCAAGCTATATCGCGTGAATATTATAAAATGGTACACACGTCTGTATTTGGCATAATATTTAATAACTTTGAAACAGAAGATAGCTTTTGCCCATAAAAATGTGCTGTGTGTAAAAATGCTTGCAATTCTACTTTTTTGAGGTTGGGGGGGGGGGGGGGAGGAGCAAATATTTACTCTCTCATGTTCTTTGAAATTTATTAAAGAACTTATTAAGAAAGTTATTTTGCGGTTGATATTGAGCATAATATCTTACATGATGATGATGTGACGTACGTGAGGAGAACAAATTGAAAAGTACCATAGACCCAAATGGCTGTTCTGGCAATTTGTTCAATGTTATCCTCATAGAGGTTTGTTGACGAAAACAGGATCCTTATTCCTTGTAGACCAGCAAGAATTGCTGAAAAAATCTGAATAGGTATTCGCTCAATATCCAGACAGTTTCCACAATTCCTTTTTCTTCTACCATCCTTGATTGTTCTGTAATAACATGTTTTTAGAGTAACAGTTAAAATAGTTAGTTATCAAGTTAAAGTAAGAAAATGCCATACTGTAAGGTGTACCTATATTCCTTATTGATGACTTAATTGTATTATATTTTTTACCAAGTATTTTAAATAATGTTAGAGTAGATTATTTTAATGTGTATTGTGTTTTGATATGAATTCCAAGTGAAGATTATGAAAATTGTTTGTTTGAAACTGATCATCAAGTCCTAAAGCTTTTGAAATAAAACATATGAGGAAGATTTCTCCATTCCACAAACATAAACTACAACGTAAAATATATAAAATGAGTGAAATATTTCAGTCATTTGTTTCCAAGTTCTCTTACTGTTTTGTATAATGAAACTATTCAGAGGAAATAAATCTAATATATAGTGGTACTCATTTTGTCCATTCCTTTTGTAAATGTATTTAGTGAAAGGCTATTTTCATGAAACTTTGTGGCAACAATTCAGTCATTTATCTGTAAGGTATGCCATAGTACCTTTCATCGAGAAATTTATCTTTGTCTGATAATCAGTTTTAAACATGTCTCCTCTGCTGAAAGTATCCCCTAAATGGGAAATGCTTATAGTAATTCTATTTTTGTAGGCGAAAAGGTGTGAAAGTATCAATATTTAGCGGAAGTTTCACGAAGAGTACTATGAAAATATAGTGTCATTCCAAGCTACCGCAAAATGGTGTAATGCAACCTCTGGTAATAAAGTTCGGTGAATAGTCCTCTAACGGTAACTTAGATGAAATATATTAACGAAAGTTACCATACTGTATTTCGAAATAGTCACCTCCCATAACTATGCATCACTGAGATCTGCTATACAAGTTAGTCTAGATTCACCGTATACAAAAGTAGTTCCCTCGTGTGGAAATATACCACTTCTTCAAAGTGTTAAACTGTTCCATCGGCAGGAAATGTAATATGAATGGTGTTTTACTGAACATATAAACTTGATGCACACATAGTTAGTGCCGGAGAGTGTTTCACAATGACATGCACCTACTGCATCTTATTGTGAAAAATACTAACCACCGTATCACCGTTAACTCAAAGAAAGAAAACCAGATTTTCTCCTTAATTTCGTTGCAAGTTCTACTACCAAATTCTTACCAGGCTCAAAGCTTCCTTAGATTTAAGCTAACTTGCGCAACCATGGGATCTATTTTCACTAATGAGGAAACAAACTCGCATTTAAGTAACCGGAGTTAAAAAAATATTGGTGAAATGAACATTTAACTGTTGACTTGTTCTTTCACTTGACCTCAGTTACCTAATTCTTGGTTCCATTGCCCATTTCACTAAGGGGGAAATAAGGTGGTGACACTTGCAAAAATCCTTTAAAATTAATGATTGTTAAACCATTGAAGTTCACTATACTTCTACTTGACATTGGGAGACCACATGCAGCAAAGAAAATTTATGAACTTCTGAAAAAATTTGCTGGGAAATATAGTATTACTTTCCTTATATATAGCGTAGATATCACCACTTGACTTCAGTATATTTGGTCCAATGGAAGAAAAACTTCCAAAGCGACGATACCACTCAGATGATGAGGTGAATGCTGTAATCCAAAAATGGTTATGACATTGAATAAGATTTCTTTGTAGAAATAATTACAAAAACCTTGTTCCGTGCCTTGACAAATGTTTAATTGAAGAAATTGAACTGAACAGTAAATTTGCATTGCATGTTATTATTTTAATCCTGTTTTGCCTAAAGCAATGCAACTATTTGACTGATCCTTGTATAGATATATTAAAAATAGAAATTTGCTTTGTTCCTACTATATAATTTATTTTTCCAAAACATGTCTGTTAATTAAAAAAAAGAACGTCGTTTATCCGAATCAATTGGGACAAGACACCGTTTGGATGCGCGATTGTTCGGATAACAGAAAACCGAGTGCGATCCATGCAGTATATGAAACCAGACACTATACGAATATTAAAAATCATTACATGCGGAAAAAGTGTTTAAAAAAAAAGCAAATTAGGTGCAAAATGTCGCAATTTTAATATTGTTAAAAATAATCACTTATTTTTCGCTGTACCATTGTACGCCTTCGATTTTTCGCTTCAAGGTCTCTGATTCACTTGAGCAGCAGTAGCTGAGTAGGACAGCACTCTGAGTGTTGTTCGTACCACTCCATAGCTGTCTCTAACGCAGAAAAAAGGGTCACCATTTGATGTGCCCTTGCTACTTTCATTGTTGTTGTTGTCCTCGTCTTCATCCGTTTCATCGTCGACAGGGTTGGATTCTTCTTGCGCAAAAGTCACATTCATTTAGCATTTGAAATCCACAGTCTTGTGCATCGCATGCCATTCAGGTTTTACATCTTCTTCATCGCATTCTTGATATCCTGGAAATATATATCAAATGTGCGGAAAAACTGGTCCTGATATTTGACGCTTCGGATAATGAGCGTCCGGATAAACGACGTTCTACTGTAGGACCAAAAGTCCTATAAAGAACTAACACAAAAAGTTCCAGTTAGTTATTTTTCAAAACTTGTTTAGCAATCGTTTGCCCGTTTGAGTATTTTCAACAAAAAAAAAAATACTTTTGGAGTAAAACGCGTTTTAAAGTATATCTTGCTTAAAGTAATGGAATCTGCTTTTACCAAAACACCTGTAGTTTTTATTCTAGAGAACGAAAAATAATAAACTAGGTATATTTTTATAAATCTAATAAGATGGCCTATAAAATAAATACATAAAAAAGTTAAGTATTGGGAAAATTCACGAATTTCGGATACCTTAAAACATCAAAACTAAATGAGATAAAGAAAGTAGGCGTACACATATAGTGCACATGTTTTTTCTGGTATATATGTATGATTATAATTATTATTCTTTCAATTTTGTAAAAATAAACTAAGCAGCAATAATTTTAATCTATTTTGCAGGATTATGGGACCCCAGTGAATTGTCTTTTGATGATTTTAGGCGATTGATTCTTATGCTGTTTATTCAGGCTTTATGTGATCCAATGACTCAAATAAATGGATTTAAAATAATTTATGATTTTGATGGTACGTCGTGGAAACATCTACGGTTTAGCACACCTAAAATTGTGCACTTCCAATATCATTTTGCATTGGTAAGAAAGTCCATGTATAAATAGTTAATATAGTATATATATTACTAAGGTATAGAATTAGAAATCCAGGAGTCTTTTGCTTTGTGTTTGAATTTATCTATATTCCATCCCACTTAACTTGGCAGTGATGATCAAATCACAACATTGCTAGGTTATATTAGGAGAAGAGTGGGACTGTAACAAATACAATCTAACAAATTTGGTAAGTAAAAAAAAAACGCGCGTGAAAAATTTGTTACATTAAAATATGAGCTGTTTGTTTTGAAAATGGTATAAGTAACTTCGTTTTTAAGTCGAGATATTTAAGGGTTTGCGTTTTAACATGTTTAAATATATTGATTATTAACTAGTAAAACTTCTCACGAACAAAATCCATATATTTCTGAACATATTTATTGAAATGGAAAAGTACTGTTAAATTACAATTCAGGCTTATAATAACTTGATTTTTTAAAAATAAAAGTGACTTATACGCCGTTCAAAATAAATGGCACATATATCTTTAGTTCTACAAGTTCATCTATTACATCCGTTAATAAAAAACAAATTTATATCTTATTTATAAGGAATTTAATCGCTTTTTAGCGGGTTTTTCACGTAATGTAAAAAAGCGCTATTAGGACGCAAATTTTGTCTTCGTCTTCGTCCTCGGCTTCGTCTTCGTTCCATATTTTGCCGTACCTTTTTCTCAGCCAATAAGCAACCAACTGACCTCGGGTTTTCGGCATTTGGTCGCATTTGTGCCCTAGATGAGACGAATCATATTTAAATTAATAATTTTTAAATTTTTTTTTAAGTATTGTATTACTTTCTGTTAGAAAAAGTTCCTTAGTTGCATTATATTGTAAAATACAACATGTGAAAAACGCGCTAAAATTACTTGACCATGCCAATGATTGATATCTTGTTTCAGTTATTATTATTTTTAATCAGATAATAGCAAGATATAAAAATAGTATGCATGAGAGGTAGCAACGACGCAAAGCAAATGACGTTGAAATATAGCGAAGTTTTCGTAACTTGGCCAGTAATGTAATCCTGAAAACCGGTTTCCAGCCAAATAGAATTCCATCAAGTCGCTGTTTTTCAACTGTATTCATTCACATGTATTAAAATATAAAGGCTTTTAAGATGTGATTAACTTAAAATATATCCTAAAAACACAATTTCTTTTATACATGTGTTTATGTAACGAATTTTTATGCATTTGCTTTATTTTGAATTCCAAAACAAGGTACAGTAGAACATTGCAATGGCTTCAAATTCAAAACGGAATTCAACGTCTTGAACACAGAGACAAACTTAAAATATTGAACCATCCGCTAAGGGAGAAAGAGGAGTGTCTCTAGCATAGTTTTATAATGTTGGAAAGTCAACAATTTCTGTCCGGTTTCATATACTGCATGGATCACATTCGGTTATCGGAATAATCGCGTAGCCGAACGGTGTCCGGTCCCAATTGATTCGATAACGACGTTCTACTGTAGATCTATTTCCCGAGCGGATTTGTTACATTTGCTGCCTTCTCCAACGCTTCCGAGCTAAGGTGGAATGGTTAATAGATAAATAATAGACAAAAAATCCTAGTTTTTTCGAAAAGTAAAACACATAATCTAAGTATTGACTAAACTCTAAATAATTTGTCCTCATTCAACTAATTGATTTACGAGATACACACACATCTAAAGTACATCGGAGTGTAGTAAAGTAATCAACTAAAACTGCAAGAGATTCAATTCCAAGAAGAGTTTCCCCAGTGCCCCACACAATACATGTACAAAACATCCTTGCATTCCCTCAGATTCGAACCCTGGCCTTACTGCACAACAGTCAGCATCACTATACCATATGGTAGCTATATTTCGAATTGTTATGATTGAAATTCAATATAAATATTAACTGCTGAAACTTCCATTGCATTACAAAAATATATTCAGCATTAATGTTTACCAAGCAATACAAAAGTCTTAAAATATTCTTAAATTTTTGGGCAAACAGAAAGTCACAGATACTTGTAGTTCGTTGACTGCAATTAAATGCAGTGTGTTAGTCATTCGATGCCTTTTAGAAATTGGGAAAATATTTATACCTTTTGTAGGGATTTACAAATTGATTTTAATGCGAAATCTTTAGAAGATTTATGGCTAGGTGTACAAAAGTATTCCAACAAATTTTGAAACTGCAATATTTGCCTTTTTCTATTATTTGTTTATGTGAAACGACATTTCGTGTTTAGCAACTATAAAACCAAAGTATCGATCATGTCTACAGAATACTGAGGAAGTGCTTCGCCTGCTGGTGTCAACTATTGTGCCTAGATTTAATAACATAATTAAAAACAATCAGGCCTATCCTTCGCATTGAAACTTAAACCTTGTATATGCCATTGTTGATAAGAAGTGATGATATCAGAAGTGAACACATAATGAAATCTCTAAATAAACCGATTATAGTTCTTCTGTAATTTACCGTATGATTATATTATTATTTTTTTTAATTTTGTTAATTAAGATTTCTATTCGTTATATTCAAAGTAAAAACTTATTGTAAATGTTTATCACGGCAAAACAATAATATACTACAAGTAAAACATACATAGATGGACCCAAGAGAGTGTAAACTTTGCCAATTTTGAAAGGGGTCGGATAAAACTTGTGATAGACAAAAAATCCTAGTTTTTTTCGAAAAGTAAAACACATAATCTAAGTATTGACTAAACTCTAAATAATTTGTCCTCATTCAACTAATTAATTTGCGAGATACACACACATCTAAAGTACATCGGAGTGTAGTAAAAGTAATCAACTAAAAACTGCAAGAGATTCAATTCAAGAGAGTTCCCAGTGCCCCACACAATACATTCACAAACATCCTTGCATTCCCTCAGATTCGAACCCTGGTCTTACTGCACAACAGTCAGCATCACTATACCATATTGGTAGCTATATTCTAATCGTTATTGATTGAAATTCAATATAAATATTAACTGCTGAAGCTTCCATTGCATTACAAAAATATATTCAGCATAAATGTTTACCAAGCAATACAAAAGTCTTAAAATATTCTTAAATTTTTGGGCAAACAAGAAAGTCACAGATACTTGTAGTTCGTTGACTGCAATTAAATGCAGTGTGTTAGTCATTCGATGCCTTTTAGAAATTGGAAAAATATTTATACCTTTTGTAGGGATTTACAAATTGATTTTAATGCGAAATCTTTAGAAGATTTATGGCTAGGAGTACAAAAGTATTTCCAACAAATTTTGAAACTGCAATATAGATCAATTTGCCTTTTTCTATTATTTGTTTATGTGAAACGACATTTTCGTGTTTAGCAACTATAAAACCAAAGTATCGATCATGTCTACAGAATACTGAGGAAGTGCTTCGCCTGCTGGTGTCAACTATTGTGCCTAGATTTAATAACATAATTAAAAATAATCAGGCCTAACCTTCGCATTGAAACTTAAATCTTGTATATGCCATTGATGATAAGAAGTGATGATATCAGAAGTGAACACATAATGAATTCTCTAAAAAAACCGATTATAGTTCTTCTGTATTTTACCGTATGATTATATTATATATATTTTTTATTTTGTTAATTAAGATTTCTATTCGTTATATTCAAAGTAAAAACTTATTGTGAATGTTTAGCACGGCAAAACAGTAATATACTACAAGTAAAATATGCATAGATGGACCCAAGAGAGTGTAAACTTTGCCCAATTTTGAAAGGGGTCGGATAAAACTTGTGTACGAAAAATGGAGTTTCTAACCCGAAAAGTTAAAGAATATAATTTATAATATAGTTTATAACAAATCTAAGTTATAATATAGTTTATAACAATTCTAAATTATATTTTAAATTCTAAGATTAGAATATAGTTTATAACAAATTCTAAGATTAGAATATAGTTTATAACAAATTCTAAGATTAGAATATATTTTATAACAGGGCTTCTCAAACTTTCAATACTTGCGACCCAATATTCAATCATAATTTTCATCGCGACCCCCCCCCCAAATAAACAAGATATGTGTTAGTTTTTGTATATAATTTTATATAGATAAGCTTTTATTGGGTCACTGGTAATTATTAAACTTGTTCTTAACTTAGTATTGTTAAATTAAGTATAAAATACATTGTGCTGTACTGATACATTTATAAGTGTATTATATCAGTGTAAATGTGTATTTATTTATAATTATTTCAGAACGTATTTTATTTGTTTACTTTCAGTTCCTTAATAATTTTTTAAACAATCTTTGTTTTCGGCTTTTCAATCTGCTCGCGCCCCTCTGGTATAGTTACCACGCCCCCTTAGGGAGGCGCGCCCCACAGTTTGAGAAACGCTGGTTTATAATATAGTTTATAATAAGTTCTAAGTTTAGAATAAAATTTATAAGAAACTAAGATTATTCTTAGAAGTATTTTAAAAGCGTAAGAGTTAAGCGTGCTTTTTCATTTTTGTAAAGAAGTTTATCTTGTTCATATTTAATTTTATTATTCTTTCAAGTCATTCTGTGTTATTTCTAAATTGTGTTTTTTTTCCGTAGGAATGTATTCCAATACGATATAAAGAAATTCACCTCGTGAATGATTCACGGACGCTTTCTGTTTTCTGGGCATTAATTAAAAACTTTTTATCTGCAAAAGTAAAAAGCAGGGTGAGTAAAAATTTTTTTACAAAAAATTTCTCTTCTATTATTTTATTGCACAGAAATTTTTTTGATAAAGATAAGACTACCAATTTTGGCTCTTTTTAAATACTACTAAATATATTTTTACAACTCAAAATTAATATGTGTAACTATTTAAGTAGACAGTGTCGTATGAAAGTGATTCTCAACCTTTTTTCTCTGTTGCAGTACACTTTTAACAATTTCACAATTACTTACAAAAAAGATTTTTAACATTTACAACAAAAAGGTTTTTAAGGAATTTTACATTTCTGTAATATTCTATGTAAAATAAATCATGATAATACTTTTCAATGTTTAATAAAATAATATGTGTGTATTATTAAAGACAACAAAATGCTTACTGAGTAATTGATTACAAATTAATTATAAGAATATATTTACTGCGAAATTTGACCGTGATGAATTTTCATAATTTCGTTTATATTGGGTCGTACAATTGATAATACCCCTCTCGTTTCGTCATCTTCATTTCCAAGTCTCAATTTCTTTTTCCTTTTTATATTTGTTAAAGTATCCGACTACGTTCGGAACCGTTCTTGAGTGCCTTGTCGGTTATAAGAAGCTGTGATCGCTTCAAAAATGTAGAGAGGTGAAATATGATCAGCGATTGGGCGTGCTAACGCTAAGACGCGGGAAGACGAGAGTGCAATGACCAGCAGATGACCATCGGCTTTTGGAATAAAGAGACATAGATTCGAGACAGTCCGCTGTGTTTTTGAGTACGAGTTTTTTAATTTAATCTGAGCTATCGATGGGCTCAAACAACCGTGATTTTGCAAAAGCGTACAAACGTATATGTTTTTTTAATATTTAATGTCACTTAGATTAGAATACACTTATGAAATTGTTTTAGAAATATGACTACAGTAAAAAATTTATTTAAATTCAATGTTTTGGCAGAAAATGAGCTTAGAATTACCTTTTTTTTCAAACATTCTACTTTTATGAGAAATGCTTCTGAAATAATAATATTTTGCTTATGTATAGTTAAGAATTTTCCAGAGAGCCTGAACTAAGACTTCTAAAAAATTCCTATTGTTTCCAGAGTTACTACCTATTGAAATAATTATCCGTATTTTTCTCTACACTGATGTATTAAAATTTGGATAAATCCACTTCAAAATTACATATTTCCAAAATCCCAGTTCAGGCTCTGTACAGAGGTCTAAGCAACAGGCAAAATATTATAATTACAGAAGAATTTTTCATAAAATAAGAATATTTGGAAAATAAGTAATTCTATGTTCATTTTTTGCCCAAATATTGCATTTTAGAATCATTTTTAATTCTTAATATTCTTAAAACAATTTCGTACATGTATTCTAATCTAAGGGACCCTAAACATTAAAAACAAACGTTCGTTTGTACGCATTTGAAAAATCACGGTTCCGAACTTAGTCGGATACATTTATGTAATCGACTACGTTCGGAACCGAGATTTTTACCACGCTGAAAATCCGAAATCACATAAATAAGATGTAGAAAATTGTAATAATATTTTAAAATTAAATTTTTTTATGATATATTCGTCTTTAATTTTAATCCAAAATGAATAAATTGACTCCTGCGAATGTTTTGAAATTAAATCTCGATTAGTACAGTGCAAAATTAGTTTTTCCCCTTCACTCAAAAAAAAGTTACAGATGTGTCAACTTTCACAAATGGGTAACGACCCCAATACTTTTTTTTATATTCATCTATCCCAGTGTTTCTCAAACTTTCTATGTTTGCGACCCAATTTTTTTTCATGCATAATTTTCATCGTACCCCCCTAATCACAAAAACAATGTATTGCATGCAATAATAATGCATTTTGACATTAAAGCTACAATATGATTTTAATCATAAACCATACAAATTATCAAGATAAGTATTTAATTTTGTATATGGCAAACCTATGTGTGAATCATAGTAATTATTAAACTTGTACTTAACTTAGTATTGTGAGAGTAAAATCATCAAATGCATTATCGGTCTGATACATTTATAAGTATATTATATCAGTGTAAATAGGTGTTTTATTTTTTATTATATACAAATGTATATTTTGTTTTGCTTCCTTTCGTAAATTTGTAATTTTTTTAAATACTATATTTTTGACTTTTCGATATGCTTGCGCCCCCTCGAAGGGTTATCATGCCCTCCTAGGGGGGGGGGCGCCCCACAGTTTGAGAAACGCTGATCTATCCACAAAAGGATTAGTTAAATATGCCAAGAATACTCTTAGTTTATTTCTATAAAACAGCCGAATGATTTGGTTCCAGATTTTTTTTCTGTGTATATTTAATAATTTTAAAAAATTTGGAGGTGCACAAAACTTTTGTAGCACAATGGTTAAGAATCACTACCATATGTCTTTGCCAGGAATGAGCTTAGTTCTTAAAATATTTAATGATAAAAAAAAGTGCAATTCAAAGCATTCTATTTGCTGAATTGCACAGTAATTAATTTCTCTTATTTTAGTAATTTATTGATTTATTTTATATTTAATTTTACTAAATAGAAGTAGCTGTAACTACTTAATACTCATATACTCAGAGGTGTTAATTTTGTCTGGAAGAGTGAAAATATATACAATTTTCAAACAGGTATACTTCTTTTAAATTTCAATTAAATATTCGAATCTTGTACACATTATTAGCAAAGGATTATAGTTTCAAAAATATACAAAATGTTTGAAATATAATAATAATTTTTAAAATTATCAGCATATGCAAATAAGAAATAATTTTGTAATAAATATTAAGTAATTTTTTCGTTGCGCACGCTCTTTTCTAAAATAGTAGCTTTTGATGTATAAAACTTAGTAGAATTATAAAATGTATCATACTCTTTTAACCCTACTAATTTAAGAATAATATATCTTTTGTATTTCAAAATATTTGAAAAATATTGAAATTTTTTTTTTAAATTTGAAAATGTAATTTTTTTATTTTAAAAAATATAACTTATTACTCTATTTATTTAAAAATACTACGGTGTAATCAGGATACATTTAACTTTATAAATCAACTTATTGCTAGTAATTAAAGCTACTGCTTCAGAAAATAGAATGCTCAACGTAAAGCTCTTAACTATTATTTCATATAGAAATATTTATTATTTTCATATGCTTATAATTTTTAAAATTATGTTTATATTTTAAACATTTTACACTTTTCTGAAGCTCCATTCTTTTATATATAATGTGTAAAACATTCGAATTATTTAATTTTAATTTCAAAGAGTTATATATATTTGAATATTGTTTGTATTTTCAGCCCTCTACAGAAAGTTAACACCCCTGAATCTTCTTAAAGTTATGAGTCAATTGATAGCTGCTATTATTGTCTTTTTTTTTCTAAATTTGGTTTCAGTCTTTGTATACTTGGGGTCTAATAGTTATAGTATTGCTGTGAATTGCTATTTTTTATTCAATCTTTCTAACCATATTTCTTTACTTTTTTTAACCAAATATTTGAATAATATTAGTGAAAAAAAAGCTCTATGTAAAGCTGTGTTTTGTGAAAGTGTGAAAATATGTTTTTTCCTTTTGGTGATTGGATTTGATATTAAATTGCATTGAATATTTTAATTGGGTTGCATGTAACAAATTTTAGAAAATTCTTCTACTTTTGAAATTTATACTTAAATCACCGAATAAAGTTTCACACTTTAAAAAAAATAAGAAAAACAATTTAATCCCAACATATTTTGGAAACACTTAGGCCAATAACTATGGATGTGAAAGCCATTTTGTGAATATTTCTTTTCACATTTCATATTATAGCACTATTCCGTTTTGCCGAAGGCGATTAATTCGCCAAAAATGATACAACCGACGTCAAAAGAAATATTTCCGATGGTAACTTTTTACCCCCACATTTTCAAAACTGATCCTAATCTTTTCTTATAAATAGCATTTTTTTAAATATATAAAAAATGAACGAAAAGCCAATTAGAACTATGTATATTGTGTGTTATCGCCAATTACGCCATCTTGGCGAGATTTGTGCCAATGAAACGGTTAAGTAAGCATATTATAATACTTCTACAATTTTGTTTTATGTATTTTAATGTTTTACTCTTAAGGTGAGATCGAGTCAAAGTCTTAAAGCTGAAAGGTAATTTTTAAGTAGCTTAAATTAATTTATCGATTGTTGATTTCAATATTAGTGTTGTAAATTTCATCTACAAATCATTTAACTTGTCTTTTAAAATAAAGTTCTCTCTCTTCTCTCTTCTCTTCTCTTCTTCTCTCTTCTCTTCTCTCTTATTTATAAAAGGAAGAATTTTATTTGCTGTGTGTCGAGTTTATTTTTAAAGCATAAGAATTAAATTGCAAAAAGTCAAATATAACATAAAATCATTGAATTTCGTTTTTAAATGCTTGAATTTTATTTTAAAAAGATCAGATGCTACTTGGAAAAGGTGGAAATTGATGTGCAATAAAAAATAAATGATTCAATTAATAAAGGGTTTAGTCTAAAAAAGGTGGTACACAGAGTGTTTCCGAGCTCGGTCGACAAATTCAGATAGATGACAATAAGCAGCATGGGGTCCTATAGACCAAGTTTTGTAGTTGAAAATAGTGATAATAGTAGTCGGGAGGAAGATGACCCAGACAAGGACAGTGGCCAAACCATTGAGAGAATTCTGAGTGCCCAGATAGGGTTGAAGAAACGTATGTGTATGAAAACTTCCCAACTTTCCCGGAGTTGTTGCAAGGAATATCGACAACTGGATACTAGAACGTGTGGTTTAGGCACATTGATGCACCGGCACATTTTTCAATTCCAGTGACCATCGCCTTGCTACATATCCCGGGAGATGCATTAGACTTGGCGGACCTGTTGCTTGGCCTCCACGTTTCCTGGATCTCAACCCCTTGGACTTCTGCTGCTGGAACCACTTGTAACCGCTTGTGTATGAGATGCCTGTGGCTACAGTGGAGAATTTCACAGCACGAATTGTCATCGCTACAGCTGACATCGCCATTGCCCCTTATTTATCTGGGGGTGTTCGATAATCCTTCTTTCGCCGTTGTCGGTTGTGCTACGACCAACACGTACGCAATTCCTGTGATAATCACTTGTTACATTTCTGATGTCAAGCTGTGTTGCATTGTTCATAATGTAAACATGCTTTACATCTAATAAATGTATTTCTTACTTCTTATTGCCCGTATTCTTTCCAATCGACATCCCACCTTTCAGAACTGTATTTTATGTCATGAGTTCGAGCCCAGTACCACTGAAGACCCGCCGTGTAGGGGAGCGATCTACGTTAAATCTGCCGAGAGCTCAAACGTCCTCTAGTTGGTGTGGTATTTAGGAGAGTGGGTGCCAGCTCTGGTTTCATTTTCGTCACTTGACCATGGTTCAAAATTACGAGGTCCGTCGCCAAAAGCCCTCGTGTAGTTGAATAGTGCGACATTAATTCTTTCCACTCACTCAGAACTGTATTTGGGTATTTCTCCGACTTAACGTGGTTTGCGACCCCATGCTCTATGTTTTTGTCATCTCCATGCTACCTATTCTCACCCCTCTGAATGTGTCGGTCTAATTCCGCAATACCCTGAATCTAGTACTAGTTTTGAAATAAGTTTAATAAAATGTGTGATATGTATGAAATTATTAAATACATTTTGGCAAAAAGTTAACTTATATTTCTCGGATATTATTACAATTCATACAAAGTAAAAACACACCATATTGTTTTCAATTGCTTCATACCACAAAAAGTTTAAAAATCTATGTTCATAGTCGAAGTATGTCTTCTTTGCATTGGTTAAAGTACTCATGTATTATATCATTGCCATAAAAGTTTTTAAAAACTTTTTTACAGATATTTTTCCACTCTAATGGAGAAGAGCTTCTCAATTACTTTCCTCGCTCTGTGCTACCTGCCAAATATGGCGGAGATCTGAGTGATTGGTTTCAGGAAGATGTGATAAAACGAATGAACAAAGAGTATGGAGCATGTCCTTTGGGTGGACAAAATAACTACTACTGAAACAAAATTTTGCTATAGTTCCATCATGCCTGTCATCCACATCCTTGATGAAGACGAGTTGGGTTTTTTCATAAGAATTGTCCAAGCCTCATTTTTTAAAATACGAAATAAGATCATTACTTTTGTTTTTTTATCCAGGTCATCAGTGGACTGATTTTGTATCAAAATCATCGAAACGGATATGTACCTATATCCCTTTTATTGTTTTGAAATGTGATGTTAATAAACAATATTCATGTCTTTGAACTCTTTTATTTCAGTAATAAAATTCACCAAGAAAAGATTAATTTCCCACAAGTGTCTCAAATCACAAAGGGTCTTGAAAATGTCATTCCAGATGCTCGCATAGAGCTCTGAAGTATACGTTATTAAATCGTATTCTTACTTCAGAATTTCGTATTTTATACAGGATGGTCCCAAATTCATGGTACAAACTTTAAGGGTAGGTAAACGACATTGTAACAATCATTTATTGTATAGGAATGTATGGGTACAAGTGAAGTGGTGAGGCGAAAACAGGGGAAATAAAATTAAAGAGAAATGGAGTTATATCGGTTGATTGCGTTTACGGTAGGGGGCAGATGACTAGCCGCCGTTCCAAATGATGCATTGCGGTAGTGGAAGGTGCCATTCACAATTGTGCTGACGTCTACAATGGGAGACTTTACGTATGCCTTAAATGCAGACATGCAAATGGTAACGGCAGAGCTGCACTACGAATGTATCATGCTCAGTTACCTGATGGATGAATGTTGGATCACAGAATTTTTCAGCTGTTACGTCGTCAACCTCGTGAAACATGTTCGTTCCACATCACCAGACTGGTCGACAAAGAGCTGTACGTAGTCCAAGACTGAACGCAGCTGGAGAATCTTGAACTTTGTGTCTGATAGTCCAGAGTCAGGTACAAGATCTGTTGCTCATCACGTAAGTGTGAGTCACCAGTTTGTAGAGTGTAAACGAAAACCGCGTACACCCCTTCCATTTTCCGGGAGTACAAGATTTGAATTCAGCAAACTATCTTCTCCGTCTTCTAATGGATGGTACAGAAATGGGCGCTACAGCTGGACTTCATAGCTCATGTGCTAAACAGTTATTGTAAATATTACACTTGTCAACGCTTTCAATAAACACTTTGTCTTTCCTTTCGTCTCTTATTTTTTTGTATTTGTGCCTCACTACGTCACCTGCACCCATACATTCCTATACAATAAATGATTGTTACATTGTCCTGTACCTACCGTTAAAGTTTGTACCATGAATTCGGGAACACCCTGTATAAGTATTATTTTTCGCAATCAATGGCCTTTCTCATATTTGATTCATTTGAATTATTTTGTACACATAGAGAAATAAAATTATAAATAGTTATATGTTTCTTATTGGTATGTATAATGAATATTGAAACAAAAAATGTGCTGATTAAAAAAAAAAAGAATTTCTATAAAATTCAATCTTAATTAACTTTTTTCTGAAATTAAACCCTTGTATTACTTAACATTACATTTGTAATATTTCTAATGTGTTTAGTTATGTATAGGGAATTCTCACTCCCTCTCTGTAGCTTAATTTGAGACTAGGTTTCATGCAACATTGTTAATATTTTTGATTTCCGTTTTGGGCGCAATCTCTCTAGCAGGCTTTATTGGCGACAAGACACAGTTTATAAATGTTAGTTTTCATTGGTTTTTAATCTATTTATAATATGTGTTTATGAAAAAGACGTCGCTCATGAGAAAATACCGTGACTTGTTTTGAAAATGTGGTAGTAAAAGTTTACTAGAGAGGATATTCCGTTTGGCGTCGGTAGTATCATTTTTGGCCACTTTATCGTATGCGTCAGTGAAACAGAAAAGTACCAAAATATTTTATAAAGCAATTAATAAAATTAACATTTTACATGCATTTTTTAAATTCATAAATATGATGCATTCACCTATTCTTGTTAAAATTTATATAAATCATTCTTAGTAACTGCTTTTAGTTTTTCTGGAAAAAAAATTAGTTACATTTTTCAATTTGTGTTTCTTTGTAAGAAAAAATAACTTCTTTAAAAGAAATTAAATTTAAACTTATACATGCATGTACAAAAAGTGAATAATAAAATTGAGAATGCAACTATTTTAAAATTTGATTCCCTAAATAAATGTAATTAGATAGTTTATAAACTGATTTAGGCAATATGTGAAGCCGGTTATAAATTCCTTTCTTGCCTAACCTAAGCTAACATAAGAAATCTGAATTATATTCATCCATGTAAAATTCTATGTAGAATTTTTTTTTCTTTTTGCAAAAAGAATGGTACAATTCAAATTCAATTTTAGTTCACATATAAATGGTAACACTACTTAATCTTTGGTTATAAACTCAAAATATAAGAAATAATTTTTAACTCATAAATTACTTATTAAATTTAAAAAAAACATGTTGTAATTTTTTTAAGGTTTTTATATAGAATGCAATGTAATGAATGAATTTCATGTTATTTGCTTCTCACTTTCTAAATTATCCTTGATTAATGCAGAATGTACTTGCAAATTGATTAATTCATGTGTTTCAGTAATTGAAGTTTGAAACAAAAATATTAATCTGGAAACAGTAAGATTGTTAACTTAACACACTCAAGAAGAAAGTCTTATGGATTATACATCGAAGAAAGAAACTTCCATCATCCTTCACTAAATAATGACTGTGTTGGCACTACTAAAATTAAGCTACAAATATCCTTAAATACTTTTCTAAATGCAACTTTTTCAACTAATATATAGTGGTTTTAAATACATATATAAAATTAGACAGTTTAAATAACTGTTGTACCACTGTAAGAAGATTAGCAAAATATTAATTGAGGAATAAAAATCTTTGTTTAGCTAAATTATTCACGACTTTAGAGATTTAAATTGAAGATTTGTTAGATGCTTATAAATAGGAATGTGAGACGAATAGGATTTGTCGGATTTTAAAATCTGGGTTTTGCAAGAAAATTATGAAATTCACAAAAATCTGTTATTTATGCACCTATATAAAAATTTATTTTAAATTTATACATATTACTTATATATGTAAGTTAGGATTTAAACCAGCAAAAAATGTCTTTTAAAAATATTAAACGGAACCGAAAAAAGGAGGACATAACTTTTACAGTTTAACATTAAAGTTAGATTAAAAAAGATATGGTCCTTTTCATCACATCAGATTACAGCAACGAAGCTAGGTGAGGAAACAACAATTCGCTGAAAAAGAAGGGAATCTATTCCAGCTCCAAGTTTTAGTGTCTAGTGACAGTCAGACTCTTCACATAACATAAAGTTCCCCTAAGGACTAATGGTCCTTTTCATCACATCAGATTACAGCAACGAAGCTAGGTGAGGAAACAACAATTCGCTGAAAAAGAAGGGAATCTATTCCAGCTCCACGTTTTAGTGTCTAGTGACAGTCAGACTCTTCACATAACATAAAGTTCCCCTAAGGACTAATGGTCCTTTTCATCACATCAGATTACAACATCGAAGCTAGGTAGGGAAACATCAGTTGGCTGAAAAAGAAGAGCATCTATTCCAGCTCCAAGTTTCAGTGTCTATTGACAGTCAGACTCCTCTTTTCATGACATAAAGTTCCCCTAAGGACTAATGGTCATTTTCATCACATCAGATTACAACATCGAAGCTAGGTGGGGAAACATCAATTGGCTGAAAAAGAAGAGCATCTATTCCAGCTCCAAGTTTCAGTGTCTATTGACAGTCAGACTCCTCTTTTCATGACATAAAGTTCCCCTAAGGACTAATGGTCATTTTCATCACATCAGATTACAACATCGAAGCTAGGTGAGGAAACATCAATTGGCTGAAAAAGAAGAGAATCTATTCCAGCTTTTCAGTGTCTATTGACAGTCAGACTCCTCTTTTCATGACATAAAGTTCCCCTAAGGACTAATGGTCCTTTTCATCACATCAGATTACAACATCGAAGCTAGGTGGGAAACATCAATTGGCTGAAAAAGAAGAGAATCTATTCCAGCTTTTCAGTGTCTATTGACAGTCAGACTCCTCTTTTCATGACATAAAGTTCCCCTAAGGACTAATGGTCCTTTTCATCACATCAGATTACAACATCGAAGCTAGGTGGGGAAACATCAATTGGCTGAAAAAGAAGAGAATCTATTCCAGCTTTTCAGTGTCTATTGACAGTCAGACTCCTCTTTTCATGACATAAATTTCCCGTAAGGACTAATGGTCCTTTT
>BMAO01017840.1:0-29151 GCA_019973975.1 Trichonephila clavata
GAATGGCAACTATTTTCATAGAAATAAAGAAAGCATTATGACATCTGAAGTAGTATTTTTGCATTAACATATAGAAATATATTTTTTCAATGAGAAATTTATCTTTGCAACAATATAAAAAATAGTGTGCTGTTCTGTGTTCAAAACTAATAAAAATTGTTTGTAATTGCTTCACCACAATCGGAATCATGCAGTAAACAAAATTAAACTGTTGATTAAATATATACGATTATATTTTATATTGCCATACATTAGACGTTATTCCACGCAGCGGCAAAATTTCTTTCCTATTTAAATCTGCATAGTGACCCGCCACAAGCTATCGGCCAGACTTCCCCCTAGCGACACTTGCCATTATTTGTACTTAATTTTAGCAATCGAAAAATTTTTCTTTAAAATTTTTAATTTAAACACTAAATTTTTAAGAAATTAAAATCATTAGTAACATATTTAAGCCTACACAAAAATTGAAATTAGTTTGAAATACTTAACTGTATATTAAATCATTCCCTAAACCTCTAACGTGGCCTGAGGACACCTAATTATTTTTAGTTTTCCACGGACCATCGGGGCTTCGCATGAAGAACTCCAGGAACATATGCGATAAAGAGTTGAAAGCAAAGTGTGTAGCATATTTTAATGTATTGAAATCAGCTTTAATTTATTGAAATTAGTTTCAGAGTTGCAATTTAACGTGCATATGTAGAAAATATTAGAATTATGGTTTACTTTTTACCTGGTAATAAAGGGTGCAAAAAATATTTTAAAAGGAAGATGACTATTCTACGTGCCAAACTGCTGTTGAAATAACTTTTAGAGGTCTTTCTACTATCGTAAGATCTTTGAAAACATATTCTAAAACAAATTCTATTTCGGACTGGAAGCTATATAGACGACCGAAACAAACATATTTTACATGAAAACATGGTATTTCACAGGATTTTACTTTCATTCAGAATACTTAATTCAAATCAAACTTCAAGAATATGAGTACAGTTAGAAGGAAAATGCTGAAAATCAAATTAGGGGCTCCACAGTTTGCCAAAAAACATTACTGACTGATTTTTAACGTAAGGGATGATTGGCATGGATAAGAGAGAAATTATTTATTATGAACTATTAAAGACTGGAAGAAGATGATGAAAGTCAGCGATGAAAGTCAGTTTTGTTTCGCTGATAACCAAAGTAGTGGCTAGGCACTCATGAGGAATTCAACCCTCAGTGTCTGAAGCCCACATTAAACATTTGATCAAAATGGCGATTTGGAGCTGCATGATTTCTCGTGGTGTTGAAAAATTTCACAACGTGAAAGGAACCATACAAACCTAGGATCATACTGAAATACTACAAATTAAATTGCTACCAACACTCCATGTCACTTCTCAAAGATATTCTAGAAATGGTTAGAAGGCAATACTGTGAATAAAATAACCTGACCAGAACAGTCTTCTGATTCAATCCAATTGAGAAATGGCATACAATTTTTATGTTACATGAAAGAAAAAACACCTATACAAACGTGAGTTAAGGGGTCACAGGGGTGTTAAAAATGTTTCGAGAGCACAAAATATGAACAATTTTCGACTAGAAATAATTTTTTGAGGTTAAAATGAAATAATTTAATTATTTTACACATTTTTTAAAAAGGAATAAAGTTTCAAAAAAGTATAAAATGTCTAAAATATAATCATAATTTTAAAAATAATAAGCACATAAAAATAAGAAATTTTTTTGTAAGAAACAAATAATAAATTTTACGACGCGCATGATATTTTCTGAAATAATAATTCTAATTACTAGCAGTAAGTTGATTTATAAAGTCAAATATATCCTTATTACATGGTAGCGATTTTATATATATCGAATAAAAAATAGAATTTTTAAAAATAAAAAAGTGCATTCTTAAAACATTTTTTTTTTAAATTTAATTTTTTTGAAATTTTTAAAAAAATTACAAATATGTAATACTATAAATAGCTAGGATTTAAAGATTATGATAGAGTTTATAATTCTGTAAAGTTTTATGCATCACAGTATGATAGTTTTTGAAACGAATGCGTGTACGTGAAAAAAACACAAACTGAGAAAAAAGGCTTTAAAGTTTTAAATTGAATTTGAGAAAATAAATTTTAAAACTTACATGCTAAAATGCTCTAGGATCATAGGATATGCCTTCCTGTTGCTCAAACAGCTCAATTTCTTTACTCTTTTTAATTTTTTTGGCTCTGCGAGCTTCAAACGATGATGTTAGCTCCTGTTTCTTGACGTAAAGATTCGACGATTGTCACGTTCAGCCAGGGACACACAAACATTTTTGTAAATTTTTAAGCCAAATTTCTTTAAAATAGTAATGAATATTTGATTTCCATAATTAAAAATGCTGGTTGCTAGATTTGCAGCAATCTCTGCAATCTGAAGGCTAGAACTAATCGTCTTAGGACAAAACTTCAAGATTAATAAATTTAAACTTTCATTAGGATTCTGTGTCTTACCTCCTAAACATTTCTTCAGGAGTGCCGGATGAGATAAGTCTGCAAATATAGGATTTATTACATCTCGAACAGCTTTAGCAACTCAGGGTTTGTGTTTATAATTTTGTAAATTATTATTAATTGCAGCATTATACTTACACCATGTATTTGGATTAGTAGAACAAAACCAGTGCATTTGTTCATCATCGGTGCTGCAAGAATGACCCCAAACAGCCCAAATGGCTTTTCGCATTTCCTTTACACTAGTAAAATTGCATCGAATAGCATTACCATAGTAATGCGCAAGCTTATCAATTAAACTATCAGTTAACCTACCTTTACCGCCTATAGTTTTACCATCAGATAATTTCTTCTTACCATATACTAATTTATGCTTCCTAAGTCTTGTACTCATTCTCTTTTGCACATGGCCTACACATTCTATTTTCTGAATAAGATGGCCATCGCCGTATGGCTTGTTTTCAGAAAAGGCATTGAATGTTTTTGTGACGCCATCTCCTATGTAATTCGAATATTTCAGGTTTTGTGAAGCTTTTCTGATCGATTAAAAAACCTCAACTTCCCGTCAACCTCCATCTTACCAGGAGAGCCAGAATAATTTTTTCTACATGAAATCTTATGCGCTCTTTGCCATTTATTGTACTTGATACCAAACTTTACCCCTTTATAACTGTCGCATCCTTTGCAAAATGAGGACAACACTTCCCTATCTAAAACCTTACCTGTTTCGGCCCCTATTACAGTACATACTCCAATCAACGATGAATGTCCTCTCGTCTTCCAGGTCCCATCACCACTTACCGTTAAAATGTTATCAGGTGACGAAGAATTTCCTTCGACAGCTGCCCTGTTCATGCTTTCTTCGGCGTCTTCCTTCATAACAAGTGAAAGTTTATTATTAATAAGATCATATGATTTTTGTTCAACAGGATTAGGAAGATTCATTACAGCACAAAAGGTTTTAATGACTCTAAACCTTGACCTATGCATCTCATTGCTAAAATATATCTTCTGTTAATTTCTGGAGCATTATTTTTATTCCCAGTGTTTTCACAGCTTGAAAAAGTACAAATACTCCCACAGTTTTTACAATGTATTTCAAAATTCGAACATAAACCCCGAGTGGAATTTTCATTAATTGTTAATGGTTTATGACATTTTAAGCAGCATGATACTGACAAAATAGAGTTAAAGGTTGAAATAAAATCAAAAATACGATATTCTTTGAAGTTTTCACTTACCTTAACAAGATTTGACTTTAATGAAGTCTGAATTCCTGAGATTTTATTACTGGAAGCACACTTACCAGTATCTCTCCTTTCTGCAACATTTGTATCAGGACATACCTTCATGAATTGGTTCCCTCTAAATCTTCTTTTCTTAGGACGTTTACCTGAAGGTCTACGATGTATATTTTCCATTTCAAATCAAAAGATAAATAATGTTTTGACTTTCGATAAATGATTTTTAACAACGTTGTTTTGAATTTCGATAACATTTCAAACAACGTGCTAGCATTACCAAAACAGAATGTAAACACAGAAAGAATGAATGTGTTGAGTTGCAAGCTTCCTTCTCATTCACTCAAGTGTTTAAAATATTTCATGAGGCTTTTTAAAAACAGAAAAATGAAACGTATGCGGAAATCAAGAATAAGTGGGCGTGGCATGTGTCCATTTAAACACTGTTATTACTAAATTGCTGTTTGGAATCTTTTTAATAACTTTCGAAGTTTTTGTAGCACTATCACGTGGTTGGTATCAAAATGTTCAAAAGAAAAGGAGGCACAACATATATTTTTTGAAAATTCGAAAAAATCCGAGATTAACACCCCTGAGACCTCTTAATTGAAGCTTTAACATTTCATTTCAACCATGTTTTCACGAAAAAACTTGGGATATTAGTGCATTTCATGCCCAAAAGAGGCTTATTAAAATAATAGTATTTGTATATATTGTATTATTTTGCTACATATATCATATAATTCCATTTTATGTTATTCTGTACATATTACACATTCTTATGCTCAGGCAACTTTACTACAAAAATATACGCAGCATCAAAAACTAATTACATATTTGAAATTAGCATAAAATAAAATACATTAAAATCAATAATAAAAATAAAATATTTGAAAATGTCCTAACGAAATTTAAAAATAACATAGTATGGTACATTTGTATTTATAATTAATTAAATTATTGGAATGTTTGGAAATTAAAATATTTCAAGAACGTGAAAGCATTTAATTTAATTCTGAGTACTTGAAGAAAATTTATAAATGCACTCATATTGACTGTGCTCTAGAAAGATTAATATAATTACAAATGTTGTCTGTTAGAAAAGCTCATGTTATTAATTTTTACTTAGACACAATAAATATGATCACAAATTAAACTTTCGTGATATATAATTTAGGCAATGAGTGAGTAAGTGAATATTAGCGTCGCACTATTCAGCTACGCGAGGGCTTTTGGGAACGGACCATGTAGTTTTGAGCCATGGTCAAGTAACGAGGGTGACACCTGAGCTTGCACCCTCTTTTCTAACTTCCACACCACACCAACGAGAATACATTTATCTCGATATATTTAATGATGATTGCCCCCCCCCCCTCTTCTGCATTGGCGGGTCTTCAACGGTACTAGGCTCGAGCTCAAAACATGCCAGCCACGATTCTTTTACCTTGACCAATAGGCTATCGTGGCCAATAATCTTGGCAAAGAAAAATATATGCTAAAAAGTTGAATTTACTGCAAAACATATAAGCAAAGCACAAAAGTAGTTTAACTCAATTTCGTAAAACCCCAATCAAATTAATTTAAAATATATAATGAGAAAAAGATAATTTAGGCGGAAATAGATAAATTAATTTTGTATATATATAAATTATTAAAATAACCATTTATACCTTTATATTTCATTGTTATTTAAAATTGAACAATTTAAAATGTACCACCAAAATTTTACTGTATTATCAGAGAAGAAATTATACATCATTCAAGAAAAAAGTCAAATGCACATTAAGTACTTTATATTTTATTAAAAAATAGATATAAAATTTATTGAAAACCAATTTTTTTAAAATTTTGCATTTTGAAATAAATATGCATTTAAGTAAATTTTACTGCAACAGGTTAATAATGACGATAAATAAATATTATCATAGCTTAACATGTAACTCTTTTTTCAATATATGTCTTGGAAATTATTTTGTAAATTTTTCTTTCAGTTCCTTAAATCTTTCCTAGCTAAAAATTAATAAAACTATATGGAATTATAGAAGATCTTCTTTATTTTAGGAATTTAAATTACTAAAATAAATAAGGAAGTATTTGCAATATTTTATTTGAAAATGTTATATTTAATTACAGAACATAAACACTATCTAAATTTGTTTAGATATGTTTATTTGATTGAAGTTTAAATAAACAAAGAATGTATTTAGAAAAACTTCATTATATAGTTTTACTTCCAGAATTTATCTCCAATGCAGAATATTCCAATAAATTTTCCAAGGCATGTTAAATAATGTTAGACATTTAACTAGCATTTAGTTGTATAGCGTTAAAAATATTTGTGTTAAGAATTCATTATAATTGTGTTAAAAATACAAACATAGTGATGAAATTTTACAGATCAAGGATATAAAACAAGACACAATGAATTTATCCAGGATTATAAATTAAAATAAGCAAGTAGTTTTCAATGTATTTCTTTAAAGATTCATTAATACAAAAAGAACTAATTTGAAAAAATCCTTTTATTGCTGAAGTAAATTAAAAATATGTATCTTTAAAAAAACTAACGTAATTAGTTTAAAGCCCATGTGTGTGTTTAAATCCAGATTTTAAAATGCATATTATAAAAAGGTTTTAAAACTGTTTGTTTTTAGTAATGTTTAATCCATAAAGAATACACAAAAAATTTCTTTTAAAAGGAGAAAGGTAAGAAATGAAGAACATTTGACACATGATTTTAGTTTTGATGCATAATACTCTTGTAGTATTCTCTGAAGAAAATTAATCCAACAATTAATAATTTATACATTACTATTGTTAAACAACCATCCTTAAAACTATGTAGTATTAAATATCTTTTGTCTCTTTGTAGTTTTACTTAGTTTTATATTTATAATAATATAAATGCGCATTTTGGATAAATCGCAATTATTCTTACAAATATAATATTTTGATTTTAAAAATATTTCCCCCAAAAAGACGATAGTTAAGACTATATTTGGTGGTTCAAAAAGTATCTGACCTTTCGCATGAAAATTAGCTCAGTTACCACACAAGTTTAGGATTCTCTCTCTCTCTCTCTCTGTCTTTCTCTCTGATCAAATTTAAAGTCGGCCCCTTGCACTTTCACACATTCTCTCTCTTAGTCCAGGATTTCTTCCACTGCCGAAAAAACTTCTTGAAGACTCCTTTTGGAAATTTCTGTTCCACCGACAGAAGCTTGGGAGCAAATTTCGCTGCTTCTCTGCGCATGATCACACACAATTGCATGTAGAGAACCTGTTCTGTGATCTCTACTTAATCAGCAGTCTCTCCTACGGTTAAATGATGATCATTAAGAAGTATCGGATCCTTCTATACCGACAATGTTAAAATGGCCATTTTTGATGTACTTTTTCTCAGAATCTATAATAGATATATGTTTGAAATTTTGTATACAAGTAAAATGCACCTTTCTTATCATACTGAAATGAGCTTTCAGCTAATTTCGAAATTTTTCTTAATTTACAAAATATTGTATTCGACCTAGTGATTTTTGTCACTTTTTTCACACAAAAAAACTTGTAAAAAATAAATTTTTGAGTTTTTTACAAAAAGCTCGTTTGAGTATATATTAGCATATGTTATGAATATGCCACACAAAAACTACATGTCTATGAACAGTAGTTTCTTAGAAAAGGTACATCGAAAATGAAAAATTCACATTTTGAGGAAATCACATTTTAACATAAAATTACCTCCCCATCAGAACATTTCTACCCTATACTCTAACTAATCCATATTTTTCAATACCTCATCATGCTCTCTCATCTTTTTAGGTCATTTTAGTTTGCTAATCTTTCTTTGTTTTTTATCAGCAAGACTATCTTGCTTTTAACAACCAACATTTCTTGAGGCATTTCATAGCCTGTTTTGTACAATTACTATACTCAGTGTTCAGTTTTTATATAATTTGTTGTTCTTATACATTATATATGTTAAATGAGGATATTGCATCATATTTACCGAAAGAAATTACTTATATTAGCATAAATGTTTATTTGACAGAGAAGAACATATCACGGTTATTCACGCTATCATTTTAAATACTACCAAGTAAACATTGTTTTGATTCTACTAAATTTAATAAATTTCTAAAAGAGGTATCATAGCCTCCAAAACAGCATCAGGTAAACGGTACTTATGATGAAAAATCTCCCCAAGAAATTTTGCTGTTTTTATTTACACCACATATCCGCATCTGATGGTCTATCTGCATTGCATCCCAAATAGCATACACTGGCCTCTAGCATTAGTTTCATAATTTTTAGAATTGTCACACTACTTTTTGAATTAAAAAATGTATTATATTCACAAGATGGACATTCTGAATGAGAATGAACAGTTTCACCAATGTTATTCTCATTGAATTAACACACAAAATGCTGTTTTTCAAATAACTGCTGCAAATTCAAATATTTTACAGCTTCTAAAAAAAACAGGCTAAAATATTAATATTTACAATATAAAACTATTTAAAAACAACTAGAATCATTTGAATATAAAATATCCATATTTCTAACACTTTTTTTTCCAGTCAAATAAATTAAAGCAATCGGTAATGTTGTTCACATTATCAGCAAAATTTCTACTAATTCATGGTATTCACATAGGCCTTTCTACATCTGCATTTATTAAATTGTCCTTCAAACTTTTTAAAAAACATTGTAGTTGATTTGGCATGATAAAATTTCTTGAAAATAGCAAACAGTTTGAAAAAAATATCTGAATGTAGTTATGTAAACACTAGCTAAAAAGAACCAAATCCTGAGATATCAAAAACAACAACGCACTTTTGAAAATGAAAACAAATCAACAGATTTATCCGTTACAGATGCAGTGAGACTACTAATAAGCTAAGAAATTTAAATAATATAAGGCTCGGCTTTCAGTATAAGTTAAATATATCAATTTGCATCTCATATTCAACTATCAAACAGAAACGAAACGCATTGCTTACAATTTTTGCCATTTAAGTGGGAGTGGCCAAGCTTCCGTGATAGTTTAAAATTAGATTTTTGAAACTTCTAATGGATTAAATTCAAGACGATCACATGATAATATATAAACACGTGTTCTACATTGAATTCAAAACGGACAATAAACTAGCTCGTACTTTTTATTCTATTTGTAAAACTTAGGTAAAATTTCAAATTGCATAGTTGGGTAAAGATGCTCAAGAGTTATAAAAAGAAATTTCTGCAAAAAAGATTTTAAAATTAAAGAAAAAAAAGTCTTGTTTTATACATGTACTTTTAAACAAAGTGACAAATATTAATATTTAAAAAAAAAGTTTCTGTAAAAAGCGTCATTTGGCAACAACGAAGTGCATGAACTGTGATTTGCTGAAAATAGATAATTGCATTTATCGTGACTATGACGTCACATGTGTTTTTGAACTTGATTGGCTAAAAACACGTGGTTTAAAATTATCATGTGTTTATGAAGTCACATGAATTTAGTCCATTATCGTAGAGATTAAAATGTAGTACCTTTACAAAGGTACTGTATAATTTGAAAATAAAAAAAATCTCAAATTGTCATTTCTAAAAATTTTAACCTTTCCAACTCCCCTTAAGGTGTCACCTCTCATTACCCGCCCTAGCGTTATTTTAGAGTCTATATTTCACGGAAAAATTCAAAGTCGGAAATTTTTAACACATTATATATTTTGATTTCATTATTGAAAACATTGTATCTTATTTAAATCATACTTTCAACTTATTTTTGTTTGAATTCACGTGTATTTTTCTAAAGAAAGTGTTTTCGATACTTTTACTCCTATCCTGTATTACCAAACTGATGCTTAATTTTTTTTTAAATTAAAATTATTGTACTTATCACATGTATTTACTGAAAAATATCATTATGATATAAAATTATACATGTTGTAAATAAACTTTTATTTTAGCATTTGAGTAATACATAATAATCAAAAATTCTGAATTTAGATACTGTTTTGCAACATTAGACAAATTTTATAAGTGTAGAAAATGGTTGGCGTTACATTATATTTGTAAAAATGAAATATTTTACTGTAAAATAAAATAAATTTTAGTTTTTAATCTAGAAACAAACGGTCCTTTGTCTAAGTAGTTTCCACTGCTTGGTGCTCTTGGGTTTTCCTTTCTAACTACTTTAAGCTGTGTGGGTGGTTCTTATATCTTTTGAAAATGTTTGGTCTTGAAATGTTTTTTTTTTATTTATTTAAGTTTCTGTAGTTATCAGATTAAAGAAAGCAATGGAAAGGTTGATGAAAATTCAACCCCACAGGAATACTTGCAATGCTTTCTTGATTTCTTTTTTCCCTTTGTTTTGTCTGGGAAGTGAAAGAAAAATAAATTGGTTGGTTAAGAAGTAAGTGTAAAAGTAATGTTAATATGAACTTTGCATTTCTAAGAAATTGTATTAAGTAAGCCCTTAAGTTTAGACTTAAACATAGAAGAAGGGAAATCTCGAGGGACGAAACAGAATAAATTTTTATTTTGTCCTTACTGAACAAATCCAATGCTTAAAGTTTTATTATCTTGTCAAATAAACAAATATTATGAAATAATTAGCAGCAGAATAAAGTAGTATTTTAGAATGAAATATTTTTTATAATTTCTACAATACCTGCTTAAATAATAATTAATTGAACAATAAGTAAATATATTTTTGCAATTATTGAAATATGTTTAGAAAAACATTGGTATTGGTATTTAAAGTGATAACTAATTTTATAATGTATGGTCTATAAATCTATACATAAATTTGCATGAATCATAGTATGATGTTTTACCGTAATTTAGTTGGATTCAAAGTGTTTGCCTTTTAAATTATTTATAAAATAATTTCGTTTATAAAACTTTATATATTTCTACTTTTAAAGTTCAAAATTAATAAATTATTGTGCAAGCTATGAATATCAATATAATTAAAATTACACTTTTATTAAATTAAAATTTTTATGTCAATATAACTTACGTTAAATTTATACTTTTCAGCTAAAATAAAAATTTATAAAATGAAATAGAAATTATTTTCCTTCTGATTTAAAAAATTAACCAGCTAATATCTTAGTAGAAAAATAGAAACATTCAATCTTTCTCTGTATTTAAAGTTAACTTCATCGTATCATCCGATTAAATTGAATGATTAAAATTTAATATAAATTTCCATTTAATAATGATCATAAACTGCGTGGTTAAAGAGTTGTGATATATTGTTAGATATCAATGAAAGACATTTAACAATGAATAGTAGAATAATTGATCCTTCTTAAAGTCATTCAAAAATAAATTTTTAAAATTTTTCAAAATTAAAAAAAAATTTAGAATTTGAATGGAGCATTTTTTAAAATTAATATCAGCCAGTAAGAAATATCAAGGTATATACTAATCCTAGTACTTTTTAGTTTCATCACTAAATATAATTAATTAACTTTACTAATAATTACCTATTCCAAATATAAATAATCGAATATATCCCAAAATTATAATCTGTTGTTATGGCTCTAATATATTTACATGGAATGAAAATTCTTTGCTGTATGGAAAATAGAACAAAAGCTGTCCTTTCCTTAATCCTATAGTTCAATAAAATGATTTTAAAATATCATAAAATAAATCATTTGAATAAAATAAAACACTATTAATTTTATCCCATATTTTACCAAGCATGTATCTGTGTATAAAAAGTTAAAGAACTTGAACAAAAATATAAACTTTTATTATAAACTGATGTATATGTTATTAGAATACTAGTATGTTTAAATAATTTTAAGCCTTTTGCACTATTAATTTTTTATTTTTAGAAGCAAACTAAAATATTTTATATGTTTTAGAGTTATCGAATTCACCATGAAGAATATTAATTATAGTGTAAAGTTCAGATTATAAATTGTAAACAAGTTAAGTTTCATAGGTTAATTTAATTAATTTCTTAGAAATAAAATATGTGAATTTATCTGATTATACATGACCTTCAATTTGTCTTCATTTTTATTGAATGACATTCCACTGATGAATCTTATTATGTATAGAAAAATATTTTTTGTTCACTGGCTTCAAGGTTTTTCAAAACAGTTTAAACTTTTCATGCATACCAATAAAGTGTAAATATGCTTTGATAAAACTATTTATTTTTCATTAATATGAAACTTCTATTAATTTACATGAAACTTTTATTGAATATTTTCTGGATATTGAATAGGAAATCGCATGCAATCAATAATAAAACATGTAGTAACGCTGTGGCGATTTGCAACATTATTACTTACGTTGTTATAATGCAAATTTCTTAAGTTATAAGTGAAAATCAAAGCATATGTTCATAAAGTTATAAAACATTATGCACATTAATTGAAATAAATGTAGCAAAAAGAGATAAAAATTCTTTAAATTATTAAAAAGTATAAGTGAATTCATATGTATTTTCTAGATTAATCAAGCGGCGCAGTGTCTATTTTAATTTTTATATTAGCATTTGCAGTTAAAATTACCAAAATAAGATATTAAGAATTAAAATAATTTTAAAAATACATTATTTACAATTTATCTTATAGCGCAAAATATTGACACCATGAAAGGAAGTATATATTATGTTAATTATTTTGAATAAATAAATTTACTATGTTAAAAACGAAGTTTGCGTCACGATTATTCGTAGATACAATATTATTTAATTAACATACATGATTTCTTTATATGTTTTTAAAAATGTTGCATTGTTATTCTAAAGAAACTAAACAACCAATGCTCTTCGAAAATTTTTATCTGAATTTGGGCGATAATGTTTTCGTGCCTTATAATTTAAAATAAACTACTTACGAGATACATATATAAAAAAAATTAAAAAAAATATTAGAAATATTTTTTTACTTAAAATGTGGAACATCGTTTTATATTCTTATTCGTTAACTATTACTATTACTATTACGAAGCAATTTCCTGAAATGTTTCAGGAGTTTTCATTTAGTGTTTTGCATTGATTTTTTGTGGTTCTTCATTAGAGATAATTAAATGTGTTGTTGCAATCTTAATAAAAATAGGGACTCATACAAAGTGTGTCTAACCCAAATATATGCTTATGATGAGAAATGTATTGAAAACTGCTTTTTTCATATTTTTTTTAACATTAGGCTTATTTTACTATTACATTCTCAATATTTTTATTTTTATTTTTTTGTTTTGTTTTCAGGGTAACACATATCTTAGATTGAGAGGATAAAATTTAATGTAGTTGAAGTAATTTTTACGGATTATAATCAGAATATGTGACATAAAATTTATAGCCACGTTTCTAATTATATTCAAATATACTAAGAATGCCTAATTTCTTACATTAATAATATGATAATACTATTACTTATTTTATCTAATTAAAATATAACATAATATTGTTTATAATATTTAGATTAAAAGGTAAAACAGAAATGTGCTACGCAGCAATATTTGTAGCTCACTCTTTTCTGACTTATGTATTTGCGGTTGAACGTTTAACAGGGAATATTAATTACTCATCAATTATGTATTGAAAAAATTGTTTTTCACTGAAATTTAAATGACTGTAAAAAATATTACTTGAATAGGGTTATTCTGATTTCATTCATAATTCTCAAGATTTTCCCATTATACAACGAAGGCCAATGAAGACTCAGGTGAAGTTTTGGAAAACGTATTGAATGAATTTATTAACTAGAATCATTAAATTTCCTAATACAATGAGAACTATGTGGGAATTCATTACTATTTAAAGAAAGTTAAAAGAATAAATAGTATATATTTAAATTCTTAAGTATCTCTCTTTTAAGGAGTCAAAGGACTCTTAAATTACAATTTTTTTGAAAAAACTATATGTTAAAGCCATAACATTCCTGAGCATTTTTATATCAAAATTTTGTTGATACGGTGAAAACTTCCGAAGTTAATGATAAATAGCTAGTGAAACTTAAAAAAAACCCTATCTCTGTCTTATCTTTAACTTCATTTTTCTCAAAACAATAGATTTTAGCTGGCGTGCTGGATTTCTCTGAAACTATTTATAATACCAATTTGAAATTTCATACAAGTGTTCAAAATAAGGTTTTTTATAAGTTATACAACAATTTTAAAAAAAATATATAGAAATTTTTTAAATTGAATTTTAATTAATTTTTTCTTAAAATTTTAAATTTTCATTATAACTGTATTTTAAAAATATTTTTTTTCTCTAAATTTCTTAAAAGTTAATATAACTTCAAAAGTGAACATTTTTATACCAAGTAAAATTAGGTTTGTAAATTTTGATCAATTTTGTACTTCAGAATCCTGCGCGGTGTAAAATACTGATTTTCATTTTTTTTTGAAAAATTGTCCAATTTATATTTCTTTATGACTTTTTTAATTTTTTCTGAAACTGTCTGAAAATTTCCTAATTAAAGTAAATTTTTATGATTATCACGTAGTGAAAATTTCAAATGATTATTTTGTTTTATTGCTAATTTAAATTGGTTTGAAGAAGGACGTTTTCTTCGAGTACACGGAAATCTGTTAAGGGTCCTAAGACCAAAATTTTAAAATATCAAGTTATGTTTTATAAAAGAGTTGGAATTTAACTTCTACCTTAAGAAAACTAATGAAAAAAAAAGAATATTTAAAAAAAAATCAATACTAAAACAGAGGTGGAGTTTTAGTAGAAAAATGAACAAAAAATAGATGTCTAAAGAAATTTTTCAGACAAATTTAAAGGTAATAGAAATTTTTAAATACAAATCTTCCAAATACAAAGAAAAAAACACTCGCACACTGTATTTGTAATAAACGTAAGTTTCCTGATAAAAAAAATTATGCTTTTAAAATGCTATCAGCAAATGATAGAAAAATGCAGTCCAATTGAATAATAAAGTCCTTTATACTAAACGGTTTTGGGAAATAAAGATAAACTCCCTGGAAAAATGGAATCCGTCAAATGAGAAATAAGAGTGGATCTCAAAAAAGTCTGCAAGGAATGAAAAAATGTTTTTAAATAAATAAGTAATATAACTATAAATATAGGAAAATATTTTTTATTATATATACAGAAGTCTAATATAGATAAATAACAAAATATGCGGTTTCTGTAGTTCCGAATTCAGAAACATAATATAATGTACAAAAATAAATGAATTTGCACGAAAAGTTGGAATTCATCGAATAATAAGTAATAGCGAACTTCATAATAGTTTGAAAATAATGGAGTATTCAAACTAAATGAAAAAGTGCAGGTACAGATATGTATCGAAATCCGTCTTCAAGTATCGTTTAATAACTAGTAATAGGAAATACTGTAAGTGCAATTTTCAAAATAAAGAACTTACTAGACAACATTTTCAATTTACTATCAATTCTTTACATTAATACAAAGTAATTTTTGTGTAAATAACCAATTCTATATACAAGAATACACGCCTTAAATTTGACAATTCTTTATTCAAAAACATTAATCTTGCTTTTGCTTAAATTTCATCAAATGCACTGCGATGGATCTAAAAGTGATATGAAAGCTACTTGAAACTTTAGCAATCTTATTTTTATTATGGACTGCAGTTACAAACAAATTTCTCAGATAAAAATGAAACCTGTTTATTCGTTGTATTTGAAACAATAAAACTATCAAACCATTACATGCACAATCTTAGAACCCCATATTTTTTTCGTTCTTATTCTTAAAAGGCTGCTTCGAACTCAAGAACGTTTAAATTGTTTGGATTAACATTCCCAACGGAATATTTTTATATAATCATATTAAGTTTTACATCATTAAATGGTTAGTCATAATTATCATAAATTTAGCGATCAAAATTTGCATTAAACCTATTATACAGACGTGATGAACATTTCTTTTTAAATTTTTATAGAAATATTTTTCTGAATTCATTTTGTGCGGTGTAATGTTGTATTACCTATTAATGAAGTAAAAAAAAGAACTCTAAAACTAAATTCTAAAGAGGCTCCTTCAATTATGGAAGTGTTATAACTTATCAAGCATTACTTAAAACTCACATATTAATTCAATATTGCGTTTTTAGTGACAACTTTGAATATTTGATAGGAATTAATGCAATTGCTTTAAAAAATCTGGCAAAGAGAAATAAGATTATGTCAACATGGGGTGATATATGTCTCATCCGTATGGTATCGATTGTGGATATACAGCTTCTTTTCTACAATTGGCAGAATATTAGAGTACTGATGTAACTTCCAAAGATTCACCTTCTTCTTCTTCTTAGCCAACGCCCACCCTTGGCTGTTGGGCCATTAGGTGACGGCTGACCAGTAGAGATGGGCGTCCTTGAAAATGTTGTCTTGATAGTTTTAAATGTGGTCTAGAGCAAAGCTAGTCCTTAGGTGTTCAGCGTTCATAGTACCATATCCGCAAAGCTGGCACTTTGGTGTTGGTAGGACTTTGATGCGGTGAAGGTGTGCGGCAAGATAATAGTGTCTTGTCCTCATCCTAACAGCTGCTACACTAACTTCACCGGGTAGGTTGTGATCGAAGGGGCCTCTGGAAGCACGGCTCTCCCAATTCTTGCCCAAAGAGAGCCTCTGCAGCCACTGACATGTCCACCTTTCAACTGCTGATTTTATCTGGGACTTGGCAGAATGGAGCGTGCTGGGTTGTTTGGGCTGGGGGAGAGCTGTCCCCTCCTTTGCTAGCCTGTCAGCCATTTTCGTTACCACTGATGATAACATGGCTTGGGATCCATTGGAACTTTATAGTCCACCCAAGCTCCAACAAATAGTTCAGTTTCCAAAGATTCACCAACGTCTTCTACACCGTAGTTTATGTCCAGGAGGTACTTTTTACATGATTCGTATCAAATTAAAGTATCAGCACTTTTAAAATAAGACAAGCTCTATTGACTACTGATTGATTTGATGTACTATATCTTTGAAATAGACAATGAAGTGTTACTAGCAACCAAGATTTTAGATGAGTTCCTTTTTAAAAGTCTGCACGGACGGTGGAATTTGCAATGTAGTTATGGCGATGAGCGCTACCCTCCAAAAGGCGTTATGTGATACCACATCGGACTAACAACAAGTGAAAGTCTTAAGAGTGTCATCATGGACAATCCCAAATCGTAACAATAATCTGTAATCTCAACAAAAATCAGTACACACGCACACATTAAAGAGACTCGGCAGCTGTAAATTATACTTCTTTTGGGTCGCATTCTGGAAGCTGTATTTCAAAAACACAATTTTCATCCACAATTTTTGACAATTAGGCTTTTCTACAAGTTTTTCCTTTATTTACCTTTTCATTAGATATGTGATTTATTGAGTATGTGTATAGTTTCCTGTCAGAATCCTGACCTTAACGCTAAAAAGCTGGATAACATTAAAAAAAATTTTTTTGAATATAATTTTGCAACAAGGAAATAAAAAACAATTAGCAACCAATAGTTGAAAAATATCCTGAAAAAGTGTAAAAACCATGTGGAGTAACAAAATTATATAAGTGAATTTTAATCAAAATTCATTAGATAAACAGAATTTTCTAAACTGCTATAATTATTTTAATTTTGCTTTATAGTTCCCTTATAAAAAACTGCAATTATTTTTATTATTAGTAATTGTTTTAAAATTGCGAAATCTAATTGTAAAATATTTTTGTCTTATAAGTTATCTGAAATTTCTGACTTTTTTCTTAAGAATATTTTCTCAGTTTTCAAAATAGGTTATGATCTCAAAACATTGAGGGCAAAATAGTGAATCGAGTACATTTAAAAAATGAGAGGAAAACAAAAGGAAATTAAATGGAAAGTAAAATAAGATTTGAGCAAATTTAAAAACAAATGTTATAAATGTTGATAATAAACACAATGTTATGAAATTAAATACTCACTATCTTAAATCTTAAGGTATCCGAACACGTTCAGAGTACTTTTTAACAAAATAGCATACTAAACCATTATAAAGGCTCTTTTAGGACTCTATACCAATAAATATAACTCTTTAACTATCAAAATTTAAAATAAATTAACTGAATTTTACAAAAATCACAATTTTAAGTGAAATTTTAGCAATATTTTTGAAAAACTTCAAAGCAGTTAGAGAAAAAAGTAATAAACATATATTAGTAAAAGTATTACTAAAACAAATTACATGCATTTTACTGGAAAATGTACTAAAATTTTAGAGCTGATTGAGTAAACATTATAAGAAATGTTACATTTTTTATGAGACCATTATTTAAATAACAAGCCATAATTCAAAAAGTATTCATACAATAAGAAATATTTTAGTACATTCTCTAGAAAATAACATAAATATCAGGTTCAAAAAGTTTTATAGAAATACATTCGTAATATTTTGAGTTATCAGACTCGCCATGATAGATTTTGAACAATTTAAATGCCCACTTCTGGTAGATCAAAAACCCACTTCCGGTTTGTCTAAATTTATAAAATTGATTGAAACTTGGCCTCTAGGTAGTGTAGAAACAAAACAAAGTATGTTTCGTAAAGTCAAAAGATAGCTCTATTCAATAAAATAAAAAACAAAAATATCTGTCTTCACTGAATTTCGTCATATTCAACGTGTTCGGATACCTTAATATAATCGGTTTTCATTACATAATGAATTATATAAAGGAAAGTTTGAGGCAATAGTTTTTATAGGTTTTCACACAGAATTATCCATCGTGTAAATGTTAAGTTTGTAAGTCAAATTTGAAAATAACAAGACACGTATTAAAATTTTTCTTTAAAAGGACAAATATTAAAAGTTTAGTAAAATTAATTTTCAGAAAGAATTAAATATTTGATGGTTCTCGGAATATCGTAAGCTAATAATCAAAATTAATACGATATTTTATTCTTTTTTAATGTTTCTTTAATAATAATTTGGAAACTTTCTTTATAGATGAAAACACTAAAAAATAAAATTATGTGAAATAAATTATAATACGAAAACTCAGAAAATAAGCGATGAAAGTAACTAACATTCTACGCGATAAAAGTAACTATGTTTTGTATAAAAACCTTTATATTTTTAAGAAAAATACATTTATCGTAAGTAAAATATAAATGTTCAAACACACTATATCTCCAAGAAAAACGGAAAGTCTGCATTTGAAAGATACTACATAATCAGACCATGGTGAACAAAGTCACGTATTATCGTTTGTCTTTTGTCATCTTAACTTAAGCACGGATGAATCATTTTTAAGGTACTTTTTGTAAAAAGTTTTTATTCCATAAGATGTATTTTTACATAAAAATGGTTTCTTTTTTTCATTTTTTTTTCAAAATACACTATAATTTATTTCTAAGAAATAAAATGCAACAAATTAATTGAATGATAAATTCACAAGTCTGAAAAATGAAAACGGAAATTACTTGAATTAAAACAAATTCCATTTTTATTCAAATTGAAAATAGTATAGTAAAAGTATTAATTTGCAGTAATTTCATAAGTTCAATATAAAAGCATGAAAACATTTTAAATAAATTTAAGACAATTGCAGACATTTTTTGTAAAGTAAATAAAAGTAATTATTACATAATTTTTTGGAAAATAAGTACTGCGTTAAATACAGTTTAAAAAAGGGAATAATTACGTAAATGTAGAAAATACTTCTAACACGTTAAACATTATTGTATGACGTTATATTATGTTTATGCTTTTTTTACTATACATAAAGGTAAAATAACCTAAAAAATTTCTCGATTTCTTTTTTTTAAAGGTTATAATATATTGCATATGATTTTTAATGGTGACATTATAAACTCATAATAAAATTATATTTTTAAATAATGAACGAAATATAATAATTTAGACATATCTTCTCACTGAGATAAAATTATTTAGTAATGTTGCAAAATAAAAAAATAAATAATGTTAAAAAACACCTTTGTCTAATATTACTGTTTTGAGAGGGAATCTAACAAATTCAATTAGCATTTAACTTTTTTAAAAAAATTGTAAAAATAGAAAAAAATTATTTATTTATGAAATTATGAATTTCTTTATAAAAACTAAATCATCCAAGATGCATTATTACATAAATCATGTAATAATTGATCTATATAAGTAAAGGTAAAAACTAAAAATATGGGAAATAAATTAAGTGAATCTAAAACTTTTGTTTAAAAAAAGTAACCATTTTAACCGAAGGAAAGATGACAAAAATGACTATTATAATGCCAAATTTTTTTATGCGTCTGAAAGAAGAATACTCAAAAAATGAGATAACTTAATCATTCACAAAAAAGCAAAAGGTGAAAAAGTGATCATTTATTTCCAGATTCCATGTTAATTTTGAATGTATATATTACATATAAAATAGTCGAGAGACGGCCTTAAAATTATCATACTTTAGTTTATCATTCTTTTTAATTATTCCCTCTTTACGGAAAGAGTAAATTTAGCGTCTTAATTCCCAAAATTTTCCTGACGTCAAATCGTATAGTCAACTGACCCAATACTGTAAGAGTCACCGGATCTGGCCAACTGAGTTAAATAGATTAATGTAGATTTATGCGATACTACAGAACGTTCACTAAACTAAAAGAACAGTAACCATTATACGCTTCGTACGTGTGCTTTTGTGTCGTCATCCATGCCCTCGTGCGAGTTTTCGAATAATTCATTTTTAAAGTTTGTCCTGACTTTTGGATCACCTGGTATATTAAAAAACGAACAAAGAAATCAAAATTGAAACACTATGAAGGAATGCACTTAAATAAATGTAAGTTGAGAATCTTTATAAGTTAAGATACATATACATGTAAATAATCGGATTTTCATGCGCATTTGGTTATATGGTATCCAGTTTTAGGCTACAAAAAAGCCAACAGATGTCTAACTCCGTATATAGTATCAGTAATGGATTGCAGCTTGATCATTACAATTAAAAGAAAGTGAACTGTATCTAGAGAAACCTCACCAAGAGCTGAATATCAGCAATTATCTCCTGTGGAAGGAGACCGTATCTTGTAGCTTTTTGACCTCCGTTTATCGATGTACATAATTACCACTCGTGTTGGACTGGATGCGAGTACAATTCAACAGTTTCTGGCAACACTGATCACTGATTCATCCAAGAACTAAGTGGAGAAGGCATGAGTACATAATACACATGAACTACAGATAGCACTGACAGGCAGATTTACTGAAAAGTTCCGTTTGCTACGGTATATGTATATGAAAGTCATTTATACCATCAGAGAAGGTGTATTTGTCAGTAGACAGTCCATACATAATGACTGCATGAAAGATGGTTGTGCTCATGGCATACAGCCACTGCAACTACTTTGTGTACTGAGAACTGGTTTCTCATCTGATTTGGTGTCAACTTTATTGTCACTGGACAAACGAACAAAAGAACGGGTTTTATTTTTAGATGAATCTCTATTTAGTTTAAAAATGAATGATGGTATTGGATAAGTGGTGGTTTTCCTGAGAATGTCACAGAAGTCTTACAGAAGCTTCATAATATGGAATAATCCCATTTTTGGAGAGCAGACGTAACAACAGGGCAGACCGTGACCTTTGGGGGCCCTGGGCTAACAATATCTGGGGGCCCCTAAATAATTAAAAAATTTGCCATTTTCCTAAGAAAAAATTTCGTGCGGGAAAATTTAAAATATACGAAAATTAAGGAGTTTTTTTTATTTCAAGCAATTTAAATACGTTATAAACAATAACATAATTTTTAAAAAAACCTTTTCTACACTTTTGTGCTGTAAGTTCTTTTACTTGCTCATAACATTTTAAGCATTTGTCAGATCATTACTAATAGAAGTGATATAGAATTTAACCTAGTATTTGTCATTGTTGTCCTATATTTGTTTTCTATATTATACATTTTAGAGAATTCACGCTTCGGTTCACAACAAGGGGGAGCGTTATCAAAATCTTTAAAATGGTATACAAATTTGGAAAAACGTCAAGTTTCTTCCCAAAAATTACATTGAACATATCACTACAGGTGTAGGACTCTAGCTAACTTTGTTTTAGATAAGTTTTGAATTGAACGCTCTTTTATTTACTAAATGTTGGCCAACGTCATTTGAATAGAAATCAAAAATAGGGAGCACACTCTTCAGTCGGTGGTCTCCTTACTTTGATCTTGCAAATCCATCAAAAATTTTAATTTCTTACTATATTCTGCATATACTTGATTTCTCTTTAAATCAAGGACTTAGCTCATCTAACGCAACAATAAGCACGTCCCTTTTAAATTTTTCTGTCCATACACAGCTTTTTCTATCGGTTTATATGCAAATTTTGAAATAACTCGTCTCTTGTTCACATCGCTATATTATGTTTCGACACTGGGATTTAATTATTTGGCTGCGTCTTGACACTCCTTTATTTTTTATCTGAATTATGAACATAGCTTATAAACGTTTTTAATGACATAATTAACTTTTTCCCTTTACAGATGTCCAAACCAGGAATCTGTAATATTTTGTTAACTGAATTAAATCTTTCTAAAATTTCTTCCCAAAATATAAATAAAATGGCAGTTTCGTGTTTTGTTAACTTAATAAATAAATTTACTGCCTCTTTTCGAAAATTAATTTTCTCGTTTTCATTGTATCTAAATGTTTTAGGGATATTTATGTTATTACCATAATTATCTTTTAAGGCTTCCTTAAACTTTTTAAGGTAGATTTCAGTTTAATTTCACGATTTAGAAGTTCAAACTTATGGGTCGGAGCAGAAAAGCAAACATACACTGCTGGCCACCGTAAATGCAACACCAAGAAAGACAAGAGATAGCACAACAAAATTTATTTTGGAGATAACATGTTGACCAAATATCAAATTATTAAATTTATAGACTTCTGTGAAGTGTGGTTCTTGCCAGAATCAGTAGCCAGAGTAGCCGCCATGTTTGGAGATCACCGCTGCCACATGCCTCGGCAATTATTCAAAGAGGCTTTGGATGTGTTCTTGGGGTAAAGCAGACCAAGCAGCTTCCAAACGTTGCCAAAGTTGATCTGGTGTCGCAGCTGAGGGTGTAAACTGGATCAATCGTTGAGCAACCATGGAACACATGTTTTCTATCGGCGAAAGATCCGGAGAGCGAGCCGGCAAGGGAAGCAATTCAATCTGGTGATTGACGAAGAAACTTTGGACAATGCGTGCTACGTGTGGTCGCGCATTATCCTGTTGAAATATGGCTGTGGCCAAGCCCTGATGGTAAGGAAGGACAACTGGATCCAACACCTCGGAGATGTAGCGCTGGCTGTTTAAAGTACCGGCAATGCGTACTGGAGGAGTGCGAGAGTGATATCCAATACCACCTCATACGATAATACCCCGTGCAGGACCAGTGTGGCGGTGCATAACGCAGCTGTTCAGCATCCTCTCTCCACGGTGTCTCCAGACTCGAATCCGACCATCGTGGTGTTGCAGACAGATGCGTGACTCGTCAGTAAAGACAACTTCATTCCATTCTGCCACCCACATCCTTCTTTCATCGCACTATTGGCGGCGGAGACGTCTGTAGTTCTGCGTCACGGTAGACCAAGCAATGGACGTCTTGCGGACAGACCACTCTGCTGTAAACGGCTTCGAATGGTACGCGCAGACACTGAATGATGCGTTACAGACTCAATGTGCTGTGCTATGGTTCGTGATGTGACTGAGCGATCCGTCACTGCCATGCGCACAATTTGCCTGTCCTTACTTGAAGTGGTGCACTGCAGTGGATGCGATCGACCACGTCGGTCCGTCGTACCGTCCTGCATCCAACGATCACATATCCGCATTACAGTTGTTTGGTTTCGTCCAACACGCGACTACCGATTTGCCTGAAAGATAATCCGCAATCTCGGTAGGCCATTGTCCTTCCTCTGTCGAACTCGGATACTTGATCAAAAGCTGATCGCTGTTTTCTGCGTGACATAACTGATCGTTTTTTGAAAAATCCACAAGAAAAACACAATTGCGGAACTTGAAATCGTCGAAATCTCCAAGCCTTAAATAGCTCTTTGAGGTGGTGCCACAGGCGTGCGTGATGTGTGTCTGCGCTGAAATTCTAATCATTTGCATATCTCACCTCCGCTAATGCATGTTGTAAATTTCATGTTATTTGCGTGCTTCCTTCAGGGTGTTGCATTTACGGTGGCCAGCAGTATATATATGTTGCACAAAACCAAAGAAGTTCACGTGTTCATTGGCAACCTTAACTGATTCTGCACCAACAAGATTAAGAGAATGTGCAGCACATGACACATAATTATCGAATTTATTATGTTTCTTTTAGAAGAGCTTGCATACCATTATTTTCGACCGGACATATTGGCAGCGTAGTCAAATAACTGTCCTCTACAATTATCCAATAGCAGTCCATTTGTTTCTAAAAATTCTTGTAGAGAATTAAATAAGTATAAGCCAGTATGACTACTAATCTTAATTAATGAGACACATATTCATACGTTTCCCCGAAAACAATATCGTAGTACAATAGCAATTTGGTCATTGTGGGACAAATCTGGTGTTGAATCCATCGCAATCGAAAAGTACTTTGTGTCATCGTCATTTATTTGAGTTGTAATAGTTTCAATGATTTGCTTGTCCATGATCTCGATTATTTGCTCATGTATTGTTTTTGATAAGTACAATATTAACGATTTGGGTCGTAATTCTCGCTGTTCAATATGTTCCCGAATGAATGGGTCGAACTCTGTGCTAGCAGTTCCAGGGCACCGATAAAATTACCATTATGAAGAGAACCCACAATTTCTTCGTACCTCTAAATGCTAAATTTCTTTTAGCTAAATACTGTACTACCGCAATAACACGTTTGAGGACATTGTGGCAATATTCTGTATCCTTATTTAGTTGCTCCTGTAACTGTTTATCTAACAAGGGGAGGACACGACTAAGGAAATTCATTTGGGGACGAGATTTGGTGTAATAGTAGTACTCCTTTAGGATGTTCATCCCTCAATGTAATAGCGCTGAATACAGTCAGTTCCGAGAAAGTAGCCTTTAAAATTTATACTTAGCTTTTACACAATTAAGTTTAATTCAGCTCTAGTAATGCAGTGGCATAGCTGGTAGTGCACCTGCACTCCGCACGGTCTGTCAGGGTACGAGTCGCGCAGTCGACTAGCTTTGTTTTGTTTTCAATTCATTTAATTATTTTTACCATTGAATAAATTTATTTAAAAAAGGCTTATTAAATAATTTTCATAATTATTTTATATTTTAAAAACTAAAATAATTACTATAATTATATAAATATTTTATAATAATTTATAAATTTATTATAATATCAATTATTACAATATTGATTATTATAATATTAATTATTATAAAATTACTGATAAATAATATTTATTATAAAAATATATTATATTAAATAATATTTTATATAATTATTTTGTATTTAAAAAAGTAAAATAGTTACAAATAGTTTTATAATTGGATAAAAAATAGTTTTATAATATGTAAAATTGCTTATGATATTTTATTATTGTAATTATTTTATAATTATATAAAGTATTTGATAAGAAAAATTATTTAATTTTAAAAATAGTGAAGTAAATTGAAAAAAAAAATAAGGCAAGTCTAAAGCGCGACTCGAACCCTGACCGATCGCAAGAAATGCAAGTGCGCTGTCACCTATGCAACTGCATCTGTGTGGAACTGATTAAAACTTAATTATATAAAAGCTTAGTAAGAATTTCGAAGGCTATTTTTTCCCAATTGACTACCCATTAAGCGCTATTACATTGAGAGTTGAACATAATAAAGGTGTACTGCTAATATACAGTCTATTTTCCAAATGAATTTTCTTAGTCCTGCCCCCCCCCCCTCCCTCCATCCTTGTAAAACAGACTCATTTTCTTTTCATGTCAACTAAATTAACATTGAATTTTTATGTTCAATAGAATTTTCGTGATTTTCTAAATAACCTGTTACATGTTTCCAATCAGAAAAGCCGGATGTGTATTGAGAATTCGTTTTGGGAAAAAGTTTGCAGGTCAAACAAAAAACACTACCAATACTAGTTGAATAACATAGACAAAAGATCTTTCCAGCACTTGGCTATTTTTAAGTTTTTTAATGAAATGATTATTCGAAAATTATCTCGTTTGTTTTTCTTATTTTGAAAGTAACTCATTTTATATATGTGAAAGGATACAATCAATAAAATTATTACTTAGCGATTTAGCCATGCCAACGTATTTCTTAAATTCAAACCCAAAATTTTGTAAACACTTTTCGGTCAGGGCATTACTGATGTCCTCTGGCTGAACAATATATTTTTTCAGAAGGCTGCTGGTCATCGAGATCAAGCATATTTTCAACATTAATATTTTCTTGTAGTGTTTCTCCGTTTTCTTTGGCTAAGTTTCTTTCCCTTGTTAATGTATCTGCATTTGTTACATTCTAGTTACTTTGTTCCATTGTAAAAAAAGTTGAAATTTTGGAACATTTAATTCTTTCTTTTTCTCGATTTAACAGTAATTTTCGCTTTTCCGCTCCACTTTTATATTTTCTGCCTGGCATATTTATATTGCTAACTAAGGACTTGATTTTCCTGAAAATAAATTTAAAAGTTTAGGTCATAAATTTACAATAACACAACCAATTGTGCTTAATAAACTAAAAATATCCAACAAATTTTTACAAAACAATATGGTATATTTCTGAGATAGTTAAACAAGATATCAATCATTGGCATGACCAAGCAATTTTAGCGTGTTTTTCACATGTTGTATTTTACAATAATGCAACTAATGAACTTTTTACTAACAGAAAATAGTACTATACTTTAAAAAAAAATAATTTAATTTTAAAAAATTTAAAAATTATTAAGTTTATATATTATTTGGCTCACACACACACACACATCTAGGGCACAAATGCGACCAAATGCCGAAAACCCGAGGTCAATCGGTTGCTTATAGACTGAGAAAAAGGTACGACAAAATATGCAACGAAGACGAAGACGAAATTTGCCTCCTAATAGCGCTTTTTTTACAATACGTGAAAAAAGCGTTAAAAAGTACCCAGTTTATTTTTTGAAGAAAAAAAAATCATTGTCTATACTTGCTAAAACCTAAAACGCTGAATATTATTATTTATTGGCCCATCAGTTTAAAGGGTTTCTATAAAAATAAACTTTTGAATTATTTGCCCCACTTTAAATAAGCATTGTTTTTCGTTGTCATCCCTTATTTGTTGTTGCTACCTAAACTTAAAAAAACCGATTTATTACGAAAATCAAGACCACTTTACTTTTATCCATAATATTTGCGGAAAATCTCCATAATCCACATAAAATTATTATTTTTTTCCATCCTGTGTGTGCAAAAGTAATTAAGTTACTCAACATACATTTTAAGACAACATTCATATTTATGGGAAATCCTGATGTTTTCAATCTTTGAAACATTGAAAATACAGAAAATACTTAATCATAACTTCAATATTGTCCTACTTAAATAATTTAGAAATGTGCTTTGGTACTCACTTTACTTGAATAAACAGGTACCTACATATCTTTTAATTGCAGGTACTATTCACAGGACATAGCACCAAATCAGTATATTGTTGACACTTAGAATTATTATTGCAGAAAAATAAATGGCTACAGAAAAAGTACCACTACGTTTGTATAAATGCTCGATGTTCGTCGGCGGCGTCCTATGTGATAGAGCCTCTATCTATTAATTATTAATTTCCACGTATTCAGTGGTAGTGAGTGAGTGAATATTAACGTCCCACTGTTCAGCTACACGAGGGCTTTTGGGGACGGTCCGCGCAATTTTGAACCATGGTCAAGTGACGCGGATGACACCTGAGCTGGCACCCCCCTCTCCTAACTACCACACCACACCAACGGGAGGACGTTTGAACTCGCGACAGATTTTACGTGCATCGCTTCCCTGTACGGCGGGTCATCAGTGGTACTGGAATCGAACTCATGGCATGCTAGCCACGATCCGATGCCTAGACCACTTGGCTAATGCGGCCACGTATTCGGTGGTAGAGCGGAAGAACAAAAATTGCTCTTTTGCTCTCGAAAATAAAGATTTTATATGATATTTCGGGTATTTTATTCCTTCATTTCTATTTTGAAGTAAAAACTTCTTTAGCGGCGTTGGGCACTTTTTGGTATGGGAAAATCTTATGGGTTCTCGTCACCGACACGCTCTGACTGGCGCATGCGCAGTGTGCTGTTCACCTTAGACACTTTTTGGGTGGGTTAAATCTCATGCGTTCGCATCACCGACATGCTTATAGCAGTATGTCTGTAGCTATACAGCTGACGTATAGTGCTGTGTATATCTTATAAATGAAATTGAATGGAGTTGGTGAAAAGTTCAATGTGCATTGTTGAAATAGTGTTTTTGTTTGATTATTATTTGAATCGTTTAATTGAAGAATCATTGTGCGGTACAATAGTGAGTACTAAATAAATATATACTACTTTTTTAAGATAAAAAATAAATAATAGAAAATTATTTCAAAAACTCGTAGTTATTTTGGTGTTTGAAGTTTTTATATTATTTTAAATCTTCGTACTTATTCTGGTGTTTGAAAATTTTGCATTATTTATTTTATAATAATTAACCTCTGCAATAAATCAGTCAATCTAGATTAGTATTTCACAGTGGCTTAGACGTTTTCTTACTATTGTGGTAAAACAGATTTCTAGTTATTCAATCATATTTTTATTGGGGATTTTGAAATTAAAGTTTTTATAAAATCTAATAATAACTCAAGTTTAATGTGTTTAAGTTTAAAATATGGTTATTAATGCAAATAAACATCATAAAAGATCAACAAATCATCGAGAGGATCTAACGTTATAATTGAAAAGATTGCAAAACAATTCACTACAAACAGTAACCAAAATTTTTCTAGAATTAATCTCCAACAAGAAAGGGTTATCGATATTTTCAATCAATTGTCAAAGTTTGCATGTGCATGCAGCTGATCTAAAAAATGATGTTATCCTAAGAAAGACAAATGTTCTGATTTTCTCAGAAATTCGTATGAAAAAAGAAGAACCACTTGACTTGATATTCCGAATTTCAACTTTGTTGTAAGTTATTAAAGACCTGAAGTTCCAGCAGCAGGCGTAGCTATTTATCAGAATACTCAAGGTACGTCACACTTCATTACTTCACATATGGATATGCATACTAAATTCACTAGAAGCATTGGTGTTAATGTTTCTGATATAGGCGAAATATGCGTTGCTTGTTGCGATTCCGAGAATGGGCAATACATATTAATGGTTGCCATTTATATTTCGCCTGGAAAATCTATGAGCCCTTTACCTCTCTTCCACTTCCACCCACCTCACGAGAAGACTTACGACTCGATGGCTATTCAGAGTACCGAAAAGGCACTATACATTTACGAATATCCATGCCTTCTCCAGCAGTCAGC
>BMAO01017841.1:0-14085 GCA_019973975.1 Trichonephila clavata
TATCAGATAGAAGCAAATTTCTACAAAAATTACGGTATTATTGATAAAAATTAACTATCAAAATTGTTTTATAAAGTGTGAACGATCTTCTGTATTCTTTATAAAACACACAAAAAACCGTAAGTAAATATCTTTTGTTAGTTTATTTGTAATTAAAATTTGAAAGTGTAGTCATACTTTTCAGACACCAGGTATATTTCTGAGTTTATTCAAATTAAAGAAAGTTATTTTCATAACTTTAATTCATAAATGCTTTCTTGAAAATCATTCTGAATCTTTTATTGCAGCAGCTGTTTTTTGCCACAACTGTACAGTTGAAACAGCACTCTCAGGAACTATTAAAGATTCCGCAGTTGGATACAACAAATATGAAAAGTGCTGGATTATCCCGGTTCCGTCAGGAAGCTTCGTTCGTCTTCAAATAAACAGCATAGTCTCTCAAGTGAATATTTCATAACAGAATTCCATTTTGAAAATTTTTTAATAACGAACACATAACATACACGATCTTAATGAGAATAAAAGCAGTTGGTTTTGGTAGATTGTAGATTAAAGTACTGTATTTACTCGAATCTAAGCTGCCATTGATTCTAAGCCACTCCCCTAATTCTCTACACGTTTTTGAGAAAAAACAAACAATTGTGTAAAAGATTCATCAATATCCGGAATAAAGAATTTTTTAAAAAATATATTTTAATGAAAAATAATTAAATGTTAATAAGAATTTTTTTTTCAGTTTTAAAAAATTTTAAATTCATAAATGGACCTATAATTACTCTAACCGTCAGTATCATGTTTCGAAAAGGATTCGTCTAACTTCGGAATTGGCACCAGTGCCGCCATTTCCCCACATGATGCCATCTTCAGTGCCATCTAATGCATTTGTTTTGCAAATCTTTTAAGATGAATATATTATAAAACAATTTAAAAGAATTATCCGACTGTTCGACATTTGCAAGTGAAAATTATATCATTTTGTTTACGCCATCGGCGTATATTTTTTTCATCCGGGTCAAATTTTCATTGGCCACTGCTTTGTTTCCATTTTTACGGCTTTTAAAATTGTCTCCCTTTTTATACTTGCATCATAGTGATCTCGTCCTGATGCTATTACCGATATCGTTGATGTTTAAGTGATTAAAAGAAGGCATATATAAAAAAAATCCTAAATACGAGTAGACTACGATGCGTAGAATAGATAGACTGAATGCCGGAGATAAACTAGAGAATGGGATTGTCATCAATGCATGTGGCCAGAATGGACAGCTACATATTTTCCATTTCGAAAGGGGAGAAAATTCAATTTCCTCCATCCAACAAATGTTTTTTCTTCGATTCTAAGCCCCACCCGAATTTCAGTAGCATTAATACTAGAAAACATCATGGCTTAGATTCGAGTGAATAAGGTGTTACAATTCAGTTTAATGTTATTTAGTAGTCATTAAAATGGCTGCTTTTCTAAATCTAATTAACCTAAAATTATTAGACGAGTTTCAAAACAATACTAAATATGATAAAAAATTAAGCAAAATAATTATAATAAAATGAATCTACAATTAGTTAACATTTTTTTATCTATGAAAGAAGTTGCTCGTGTATGAAGTCTTGTATTCTTTGTATTTAGAAAAATCATTAAAAGTCAAGAACCGCATTTTTTAATAATAATATTTTTATTTGATACGTATTTCAAATATATGTATTTTTAGTATAATGTGTTCATATTATGCAAAAGACTCAGTAAATAAATATTTATAAAAAAATCAAATTATAAAAATTTTCATAATTTTTCTATGTATTCATAAATTTTTTCTGATAATAGGAAGTATTTTTGCTCAATTTTTGACTGCTATTTTAACATTCAATTAATATCTTAATACGTAAAATTTTAAATAAATCGTCAATAAGAAATTATTTGAAAAATTTCTTAATTTTTAATTCTTTTTACTGAAAAAGTATTTCTCCTCATAAAATGTAATTTTAAAGTTTTGTGGTATTTAAGAAATTTGATTTTCAATGGTCCATTTGAATGCATAAAAATTCAACTTGAAAAAATTTAATTTAATATAAACGAAAAGGCGTCACACTCACAAAACGTACCAATTCCCTTAAAAGACACTAGGTGACTGAAAAATAGTTCAATTTAAATAATTCTCTTGCTGAAGAACTTTAGCTGCTGTTTTACAATATTTTTTTTCAATCAAAACTATTTTTGTAAACTTGAAATTTCTGCGTGTGTAACACATGCACTCCAAGTATTGTTAAAAATAATTTTTAGTAAAACTAGCAAGATATATATATGTTAAATAAAATTTTAAAGTTTATAAGATAGGAAGCTGTATCTAATACCTATCTGTTACAAATAGAAATATTTAGAGTGCAATCAAAATTAAAATTAAATTACGACTTTGTGTTTAAAAAATTCCAAAAATATATTTCTGAAAATTTTGAAGAATTTTACTAAAAATCAGTATATGAGTATTTTGATTTTTTGCTCTTTTTCCACAATGTTTAAGATATAAAAAAAAGGAAATCCTCCCCCCCCCCCTCCTCTTAAAAATTCATGCTGAGAAAAATGAAAGTAAGGAATGACAAGCTGAATAATATATACATATGATATAAAATACAGTAAAAAAGCCCGAATTTATTTACACACACACACACAAATATATATACTATATATATATATATATAAATAGTTTAAATTACTGATTCTTTTAGTTTTATATTAAACATAAGTTATTTAAATAAATTTATAGTCCTATGTCCCTCAAGTAATACTATTACTTATTACGTACTATTTAATTATTCTATTTTTATTAATTTCATACTTTTTGCTAAGTGATACTATTCAGCCAACTGCATGCATTTAATTTGTATTTGGGTCAAGAATCTGGTAATAACTCGTTTATTGAACTAAGATTTAGCTTGGTCTATACATTTTTGAGTGCTATTTTTAGTTAAGTAAACCTTTCCTTGTAATTAATTTAGATGTTCTATTCATTATTTTAAATAGAATTTTTATCCGTGTGTTAAAAGAAAAGGGGCAGGTTGGCTAGTCAAAAAACATATTCAACTTCACTTTTATATAAATTGTTTTGTATATAAGATCTGTCCTACAGCAATGTTAATAATACTACAGCATCCTGTTAAATATTTTATATATATATAAGTTCTATTATTTTATAATTTCTAAGATATCTTTTCTAAATCCTTTTTCAGGTTTATCTTACAATTTCGGTTTTTTTTTGTTTCAGTTTTAGTGATTATTGATGATTTATTTCTCTACAGTAGAGAATATATATATATATATATATATATATATATATATATATATATATATATTTTTTATATAAAACATAAAAAATTATTTAAAAAATGTATCTAGAACATTTTAACACAAAGTGTTTCAACAATGTTTTAGTGATCTTTTCTGATAGCAAAAACAACAAGATATTAAAATTACCTTGAAGATATTGTTTTTTGAAATATTCTTAAATAAAAATAACTAAAATTGCTTCTCTTTAAGAAAAATATTCATATTTTTTTATCACTATAGAATTATTCCACCGGAGTCTTTGGAATTACGACTCAATTTTGTTAAATGTTGCTTAAAATTTTGAAGAAATAATAGCAATTGTGGGTGGAAAAATATAGCATATACATACATTACTAATGAGTGGATTAAGTGTTTTTCAGTATAAAATAATAGTCTGGATTTGTATACATTATAGCGCATCTGTAATAGAATTTACAGAATGATATTACGTTTTAATTATTTTTGGACTGTTAAAGCTTCTCTGATTTCGATTATATAAAATAACAATAACATTTCTTAGGCCTTGTGTCCAGATGCCCATGTAAATATTTCCATTGGAAATACAGAAGAGTACAGATTTTGCAGCCCGAATAACAGCAGACATTCCGTCACAGCTCTTAGTGACGTTACCATAACTCATCATGCCTACAAAAGTGGATATTATTATTCATCAAACTTCGAACTGAAATATGACATAAGTAAGTTATTTTTAAACGAAGTTAATAACACTGTGCTTTGACATTGAACTGAAATAGAGACTCGCTTGACATTTTTATAATTATATAGAACTTTTATATGTTTTTATATGTTTTTGTTAAAATTTCACAGTCTTGTATTTAATTTTGAAAACTGATTCTTAAAAAAAGATAACTTTGTGTTACTTTTAAGTAAAAAACAACAAAAAAATTTTACTTTTTAAAGCATTAAAAATTTTATTCTGTATCTTTAGATTCAAGTAGTTATATTTTTCTTTAAATATAACACCATATTTTAATTGAGTATCTTGGGTAAACATTGGGTTAAAGCTGCATTTTTTTTGCTTTAATATATTTGACTTAATATTTAAATATTAGTAATATATTTCAAGGTGTGATCCGGGAAAAATTGAAGTAAATGTTCTATTAAAAAATGAACAAAACGTTAGTAGAGATGAGCGCCTATTAACGTCGCACTGCAAAGTACCACGAGGGTTATTGGTGACGGACAAGTACCTAAACAGTGAGTCTGCAGCTGAAGAACTGGGACTCGAACTCAGGACACGCCGGCCAAGAGTCCATGACCACATGACTACCACGTGGCCTAAAACAAAAAGCGTTTACAAATAAAATTTTTAAAAAATAAATCAGTTCCTACATAGATCAAAAAAGAAAAATTTAACTTTAGGTTTTTTTTATTAAATAATTACAATTCATATAAATATATATCTACGTATGGCAGAATTACAATTTTAAGTGCAAAATACCTTGTAAATTAATACTAATACTTTTTAACCACATTGAATTTGTAATTACATTTTTTGATAAACGTTGAATAGAATAGGTAAAGATTTATCTTAAAACCATGTAAAATGAATTCTGACATCTAACTAGCATACGATTTTTTCAGGATAAGTAAATCTTCATCACAAATTTAACAAAAGCTGTTTTATCCAATGGTGCTGCCATTAAGAGGAATTTTCGACTGAAATATATCTCTTAAATTATAATTAATTAAATTTAATCAATGAATTAATATTTGAAAAAACTGCATTAACATCCAGTGTCGTCCACTAAAAATTTAAAAAATGTATTTAGCCTTGAGTGGATGAATAAAGAGTATTTTATTAATGATTATAAATTTGAGCAAGATATAATAATATATATATATATATATATATATATTGTTACGTAGATCGGGGTTCGAGGATTTTATGCAAAATCAGACGTAAACAACAAGACAGTTCTTTAGAGCGATGAGTATTTATTGTCAGAAATCAATCCTTGAAATACAGGATTCAACAGCAAAATTCGCAGAATAAATATCAGAAGGATTTCACACCTTCAACTGCACTTAGACACAATTACCAGTATCTAAAAATACACATATATATAAGCTTATTCACTAGCCCAGCCGAGCTAATCACGATCAAGGCAAGTCTACTAATCGTAGTCAAAAACAATGCTCACTACTCGCTGGTTGAAATCAGACTGACTGTTGCGGCAAGTATCTTCTCTATTTATATCCGGGGCCGAAACTTCTGGAAAGATGCGCTCGCGTCACAGATCTTAGCTGGATTTTTCATTTGGAGCACCTAGCCCGTCAGGGCTTTTAAAATCATATTTTTTGAGCAATTTAATTGTTTTCATAATTATTTTGAATATTAAAAAAAGTTTATCGTGATTATAAACAAAAGATTTTATTTTGAAAATTACACGAAAGGAATTGTATTTTGCGATAGAAAGTCATATTAGAAAGACAATAAGATTCTGATACGAACAAACGCATAATTCTTTAATTGTAATCATTGGTTAAGAATTGCTATAAATTATTAGTTTAAAAATTTAAAAATATTTTTTTATTTACATTGAATGGTGGATTTTTTCCTATTTCAGAATACATTGAATGTGTAAGGAAGGGTAGTTTTCAATGTGACAGTAATTTCTGTATTCCGATATCTAAAGTATGTGACGGCGTAGAGGACTGTGAAAATGGAGCGGATGAAGCCAAATGTAGTATGAACCCTTTCTTATTTTAATAACTTTGAAGGAAAAAATGTGCTGTTTTTCTTCATTTTTCTTTTGCATTTTCCCATTCAAATTCCATTCATACTTTAATTGAGTTATTTTACTGACTGTTTTAAAAAAAGCACACGCTATTCCCACACCAAAACAGTTTTTATTATTTTAGTAAAGTCAGAGTATAAAAACGTGGTGGTAAGAATTCAAAGGCATTTTTAGATTTAAAATAAGATCATACCGTTTAGTGAATCAAATATTAGTTTGAAAAATCCTATGAGACAAAGAAAGGTAGAAATGAATAAATAAAAAAAAAATTCATCGTATTATTGCGGTTGCCATGAAATGTTTAGAAATTCACTTTAGGGAAATACAAAATTTAACATTTAGAATCAAACTTTAAAAAATTCAGTGAGAGGAAGAGCACTTATTTTATCAATATTTTTTACTGTCAGTAATATAAAGAATGAAAAAAATATTTTATTTGTATTATTTCTTTGCAGAACTTTCAACGTGAGTTTTTCTTTCAAAAATTTCCTAACTCAAAAAATCAGATTGTAACTTTCCGCATATTTTAATAGACACGAGTTAAACTTTTGTACAGAAACCTCTGAATGAGAGAAAGAAAGAGAGGGAATTCTCTAATGTGAGCATCACAACATAAGTTTTTATACTAGAAGTTTCCAATACAACGTTTTAATAAAGAATTCAATCACAAAAAGTTATGTTGAGAGAGCTATATCTTAAGTAAAGTATATATATATATATAAGCCTTCTCACAATATATTTTACATAGCAAACACACTACTTGTTATTCATCCATAAATCAAATAGATTCAGTTCTCTAATTTATTTTGCCTTGAACAAGAAAAGGAAATATAATTTTTAAAGTTAAGATTTAGTTATTTTGCAAACAATTTTTTACAACAAAGAGTTTATAGAATTAATCCCACATTCTTTAAATGATAAATTCATTTTTAATTTTAGCATTATAAATTAAAAGAATCTGGCTACATGAAGTGAAACGAACTAATTTAATTGTTAATTTCTTTGTTATCATTTGGCAACACAAAATTGTCATTCCAACTTGCTTACCTTTCCTTAAAACATCGTAATACAATGTGTTTCATCAGTGGCTTAACAGAGAATGTTAGGGTCCCCCCAGCAAAGTCAGGGTTTTTGCTCCAAGTCGGAGCTTACAAAGGGGGCCCAAAGTCTGACTTGGTATCAGTCAGGCTTTGGGCCCCCTATAGTTGTGGGTATAGTACTCTTCACCCACAATGTGGGGTTTGCGGGGGTGTAAGTTACGCCACTGGGTCTCAAATGTTTTATCTAGTAACAAGCAACATTAAAGTCCATAGCTCTTTTATGATTTGTGAAGCATCGTTTTAAATTTTAAGCAAAAATATTCTTAATACGCGCTTTATAGAAATGAGTCTTTCTCCAACCCATAATCACATCTTCAAAAGTGTACATACATACCTTAGAGAAAATACTAGAGTTTATTGCTAAATCTGTACTAAAAAAAGTAATTAAGTGTTCAAAAATACTATATTTTGGTTAACAAAAATAGTAACTTTACAATATATTGATTTATATCATTTTTATTTTAGAAACCAAAGTTTTGTCCATCGAAGGACTTGAGAAAGCTCGTGTAAAAGCAATTGCATGGTTAAAACGAAACGAAACTACACTTTGGAATTGGCAAGACGACACAACGAGAGCCGTTATAGCTCTATACTTAGCTGCAGATGCCTCTTATAATGGAACAGATCTTAAAGAAGAACTGATGGCTAAAGAAGTAGAACTCAAAACTGCAATTGCTTTGCTACGGTAAAATTAACACTATAAATTATTTAAAGATTTTTTCGCGTGTAGATTGTAAATAGTTTGCTAGTTAAAATTTGAGTTTTCGTGAACGTTTTGATGGAAATTTAAATAATTTGAGTTTCAGTTAAAGTTATATATGGATTCACAATTGTAAACTTATGTGATCGCTTAAAACATTTAATTTATTTTTAAGTACGATGGCTGATCACAGAAAAAAAGTTACAAGCCGCAGCATTTGAATACTACATATTGTTGAAATTTTTTTCCCTAAGTGGAGACAGATGGCGCTACTTCTCATACAGCTAGTTTGCGGGTGGTTAGTGAAAGTTCACAGACGGTTCAGGACGATTGAAATGGCAGTACTCTTAGGAGATCGGTATCGTTTGGAAGTGCAAGCCGTGATTCAATTTTTATGGGCAAAGAATGTGTCAGCATCTGCAATGAGCAGACAACAAGTATATTGCGTCACTCTTTTCAATTAGGCAAAAGGATGTCGAAAAACGTAATATGGAAGAGAGGGGTCGGCCATTTCTTCAACGAAGGAAATCTGATATAATTCTTCATGGTGAATTAACGTAAGCAAAGCTTGGAAGCGAAATTTAATGTCGAGGAGGCATAGTAATCTAGCAGTTTCGTTAAAAACATTTTTATTCTTTAAATAATTCAAGTTGAAAATTCTCGCCACTGGAGAAATTAAAACATTAAGTTAAAAAAAAAAATATAATCATCAAAATATAATGTTACCAACTTTGGTTAACTGATTCGACCATCTTTAAAAATACTGAGCAACAAACCAGTTGCACATCTCATATGCCCTCAAGCGAAGAGCAAAATCACCTCGTCCGAAACCGACGATCTCCTCTCAACCAACCTCGGTCTCCTTAAATACTTACACGAGCCAAGTTAGTTGAATTTACATTTCAGCCGTTGCCAACTACAAATTTCGAAACTCGCATAAAGGTCGGGCTCGAATCAGTTTATTTACTTGAGATCATGCGCGTGGTTGGAAAAACTTAAGGACCATAAAAATTCGGGATCCCTAAAATAATTTTTTTTTTCAAAGGTCTAACAAAAATCAACGCGACACGAATTGAAGAAATGATTCAAAACAATCAACGGGTAACTCTGCGTGAAATCTCGTCAGAGCTGGGACTAAACTATGGTTACGGGCAACATATCGATTCTGATGTGCTGCAATATTCTCCAAGACATTTTAGTGAAAAAATCCGTCGAGACCTGGCTTCAATGGACTAGACCTGATTTCTCCCACAAGACGGGTTAAGCAAGTTGGTCCTGCGTTCTGATAAATGCCTAAATAGACTAGGTGATTATGTCGAAATGTGATAGGCATGTATACCTTTAAATTCCCTTTTATATTTTCTGTCTAAAAATAATAAATACTTTTTTATTCGACTTGTAACCTTTTATTTTGGATCAACCCTCGTAAAAACATCAATTAATTAATAATCCATATCAAACTAACTGTAATGAAATATTTGTTGCTTCAGTTAAAAGTATTATGTATTGCTGTATACCGTAGAAAAACTATATATATATACCTCTCTTAAAAGCTTTTTCAGATATTGCAGTGCTTTGCTTTTCATATATTCTTACATTGTACATTTAACCAACATCACATTTCTCTTCTTTCTTTTCAGATCTTCATTTTCAGATAGTGAATTAAGTATGCTCATCAATGCTCTCTTAGTAATTTGTAGTAATCCCCGACAATTCTATGGTAAAGACTTGGTGAAACTTTTGAAAGACCGGATGGAGCAATCTACGAATTTCACTCACCCACTGACATACCTTGCTCTTTGTAATGCAAACGAGTCATGGCCCATGAAGGCCGATTCGGATCTGAATAGCATATTGATGAATAATTCAGAATACCCTTTCATCAAAGGTACTTTTTTCAATTCCTACTATTAGTCCACACTATCCCTATGTATATATATAGTATATATATATATCTTATTCAAATTTTCAATCGTCAATAAAATATTTTTATTCATTCACTCAAGTTCAAATACATTTTTTAAATTTGTAGTGGATGATGTTATTATAGTTTTCAAATGTTTATTCATTAGTTAAATTTTTGCTTTAATTTTAAATTTATTCGACGTTATTTCTGACGAAGTTAGAAATAGCATCAACAGATGGCGCCCTCAAAGTAGGAATTGACTTAACTTTTTTTTAATATTACTTGTTAAAACCAATATAACATTCATTCTACTGAAGTTTATGAAGCGAATTCAAGGCATGGAGTTTATTTAAATAGTATTCGGATAGATTTTTTTTTTTGCGTTCGTATGGTATGAGTGTAATTTAAGTAACTTAAAAAATACCTATGACGATCCTCTATTGCTTCTTATTATGTAGGAAAAAGTCAGTTCTATACGAATTGTTTAAATCATTACACGGGTTTTCAAAGACGTGTAATATGCTCTTCATGAGTCAAAGCTCTGTATTAAATTCCACTTAAAATCAAGAAAAACTGCAACAAAAATTGCTATGCCAGGGGTGATGAACTTTTATCGATCGACGTGCCATTTTTTTCTAAAGAAGTGTTTAGTGAGGTATAGAAGTGTCGTCAAATGATTTTTACTTGTGATTATTGAGAAAATAATGAAACTGAATACTAAAAACACGCACAAAACTCTTTATTTACTACAAAAAACACTTTTTGCGCTGGATATCTTTAAATGTTTTAGTTATACGTGTAATTTAAATTATAAAGTAACATTAGTGTATGACTTCTGTTGTAGCAGATTAGCTGACAAGTAACTTATATTAGGATTGTAAGATGCTACTTTTTGTAGAATACATGCTGAATTGGAGTCATCTGCCAAACGGTTTCTAAGCAATTAATTATTTTTACTGTGGTTCACTTTTTTGACAAGAGTATTTCTGATTTGTTTCGAATGCCGTCTTACAGACGATGTTCTACTTATCACTATTCCAGAACATAAAACATACATCGATTTGTCGCCTTTACTAATAATGCCATATTTTTAAAATCAGCAAATTTGAAATTCTCTGTTACTACTCTCTGCTGAATTAGTCATATTTGATAACAGTTAAAAATCGTAAATATAACACACATAACGTTTAAGATACAGCAGTGTCAATGAAATTGACTATGTTATGCGTAGACAAACTTTGCATCATAAACAATTGTAGTCCATGATGTAATTAAGGAGAGACAATAACAAGAGAGATTGCTCCCAACCATCCTATGACCGATCACTCGCGTTTTTGTTCGTAATACTTCATAGCAAGCTTAGTTATTTTGAAATAAAATGCTAACCATTTTGATCGCTGGCGTGCCCAAAATATTGTGTAGCGTGCCATTGGTTCGCCATCCCTGTGATGTGATGTTAATAACAGTCCCTGTCCAATGATAATAACAGCTTTTAAGGAAAATGAAATGGCACATTTTTTAAAATTGGAACAGCTTCCTTGGATTAAAACAAGCAAATTAGGTTAATGCTCTAAATGGTGACCAAATCAATAATCACACGACTTTTATTTGGACTTCAGGCGAAACTCTAACAAAGAACAATGTGTCATCCTAAGTTAGCCTCCCTTCCTACTGTGATTCAAAAGCGTATTCATAATTCCCTCAATCTTGACAACTGCAACTTTAATTGTTGTTTGTTCCCTTGATTGAAAATGAAGCTCATAAAAACGTTTCACAGAACACGGAATGGTTCAAACTTTTGAAGAATAAAAATTGCAATTGATATTGCACTTTGTTGAGATCATTTCTGAGAATCATTTTACATATGCCTCAGAATATTTTAAAGGTGATCAAGTTTCCTAATGTTTAAAAAAAATAATCCTATAATATTGTTAATCATTGGTCTGGGAAGATCTTCTGACTAAGTTTTGTAAAAGTTTTAGAATTTTTATCCCTAATTCTTTAAAAATATAATTCAGATTTTTGCAATAAATACAACTAAATTTTTGAAGGAATTTCACTTTTGATCTCAATCTTTATATTTCGAATTTTTTAAGCTTGGTTGATTACCGATTAAAAATATCTGTTGTTGTAGTTTCTTATTCCCCTTGAACGACAGAAACATCTAGATCAAGTCCATGAACTCGTGTTCTTTTAAACAATGCAGAATTGTAGCAGGACTTGAAAGCATCTGGTTCTTATGACAACCAATACAAGCTATAGTCATGGGTGGCTTGGGTCATGTTGCAATTCGTGACAGGGAGGGTAAACATGAAGACCCACCCAATATATCTAATCATATTCATGAATTTAGGAATGAAAGCAATTAATATAATCAGTATTTTACACAATTACTATTTAATAGTAATTTTGAAAGGAAACAGAAATGTATTTTCAATCGTTAAGTGCATTTTATGCAAAGAAAATTGACAAACTGATAACAGTGAGTTTCTTATGAACTTTTACAAATAATAAACAATATATGAATTCCATTTTAAGTTAAAAAACTCCCTTTATTGTTTATTTTATGAGCTTAAAGACAAGTCTTAAAATGAAATCGAATTATAATGATTTATGACTGCGTAAATGAAGTTGTTAGCTATACTTCATTAATAATATTGGAAAATAGATGAAATATAATAACTACGCCTTAGAAACAGAAATTTATTTTTATGAGTTACAAGATGATATAATTTTCTGTCTTTTAATATTTGCAGATCTTCAAGCAATGGCTACAATGGCCTTTTCTTGTAGAATCAACCAAAGTAAAAAATCTGATATTCCACTCAACTTAACACTATATCGAATACTATAAAGCATTTCCAAGAGCTTCAACTTAAAGATGGAAGTTTTGGCACTGTCCATACCACAGCATTAATAACGCAGGTGAGTGGTTATGAATGAGACACCCACAATACGTCATCAATAAAACAAATCTCAAGAATAAAAAGAATAAAAAGAATATCAAAATAATAGAATGAAAAGTAACCCTTGTTTATTTATTAATGGCCTACACAAATTTTTTTTCTCTACTTAGAAAGCTAACTAAGTAAAGGATCCTTATTAAATATTTAATTACAATTTTTGATCCCACTGCTTTTTTCCCCCTGGAATTGCTAAAAAAAATCAATCCTGAGTATTGCTTCTTCATTTTGAAAATCATGACCTATCTAGGGTTTATAAATTTATACACATTATATAGAAAAGAAAAATATGAGATTCAAATAAATTTATCTGAAAAGCTTTCGAATTTTTATCGATTGGAAATATAAAAACTTAAGTTTTATGAATATTTTTAAAAAATGTGTTTGGTAATTTAATGTCAAAATAAATTTGAAAGCAAATATTTAATTAAAAATACAAAACCTCAATATTTACCATACAAATTGTAAAAGGCTATTACAATTATTAATTCTTTCAATTCTAAGTTTAACTGTAATTGAATATTATTGTATATTATATTATAACCTGCACTCAAAAAAATTACTGCGGTTAGTCAAATAATTTTAAATCAACTCACATTCAAATTGAGCACAGTTACAATTACATAAAAGCAGTTAATACTATACAAATAACGAGAGGTTTTTCGCGCGAGAACAGTGGCATGTGCTTTCTTCACCGAGCTGGCAGACTGACTGGTTATTACATCTGGTGAATTCAGTGGTAGAATGAAGACGACGTTTTTTGTCTTTTATAAGGTTTTTATTGCTGGACGACACGGACATGACACGAACATTAAAATGTATGATTAAAACTTAGGTTGAATATTAGGGCAACCACCCTTCAATTACAGATTACAACTGTACCAAATGGTAGCTCACCTGCCACTGAACTCCTCACATAACAAAAAAAAAGTTTCGCGTTACAGAGCAGCGCCCTCTATACGACGCTTTTCAACACTCCCCACCTGTGAACTTTAAGTTCACACAAAACACTAATACAATAACAAATTAAAACAATAGAAAAGTTCTAACACTAACTAAGCAATATTACATTACAATTAAAATCAAGATATTTAGATACAACATACACAACAAATTACACATTAAATTACTTAATACAAAATACTAATCATTCTACAAAATATAAAGGCAAAGTATGTAAACATTCATTAAAAATTCACATTTACAAAGTGAAGAAAATTAATATATGATAAAATGGTAATATATAGATTACAGAAAATAACTCAATTTGTTACACAAATTCATATTAAATTAATAATTATACTTCAAGATTATACAGCAATATTGAACTGGTCTTCT